>JAJLVI010000021.1:0-181851 GCA_030570195.1 Pichia exigua
TTCTTCCTTCCTCTCTTTTTAATTAACTTATGAATTTCATTGTTGTAATCATTCAAGTCCGAAATTGGCTGGAAAACTGTTATATTCAAAGGCTCATCCAATTGAGGCAAAAGTTCCCTTTTAACAGCAACAACAGCAACAGCAACAACAGCAATAATACCAACGCCATCCACCAGAATGTTAATACTAATACAAATTCCAAAATAATGAGTAACCCATTTGATTTTTTAATGCCACCTAATGATGTTGAGTATGGTGATGAATTATCAAGCTATTTTTCGCCGAATTATAATTCAAATCATAGTTATCAACAGTCAACCAATTTAAACTATTTAAATAAACAGCCTATTCATGGTAATGTTTTTAGTATACCTGACTATGGTAGTATTAGTGGAGATAAGAAAAAAACGCTGTGGAAAAGAAACAGCTATTATAATTCGCCACACAATTTTACACCAAATAGAGTTCAAAGATTAAAACAGATTAAGAATTTTTGTTATTCATTAAGTTTAATAATATTATTATTGTTTGTCGGATTTGTTAGTGGATTTATATTGGCAACTAATAAAGAACTACAAAACATGAAAGTTGTGGATGTTAATAATATATTAATAAGTCAAGAGGAGTTGGTATTTGATATGACATTTTCATCATTTAACCCCGGATTAGTGCCAATATCAATTGAGACCGTTCAATTAGATATATTTGCAAAGACACAATATTTAACAGCTGATGAATATGAAGATAAAACTGAGGATAAAAGCAGTGTTAGTGCTTCATATGAAACAGTTTTACTAGGATCAATTGATACTTTAGAGATCCCACTATATTTTGATGGTGGATTTTTAAATAGAAAACTAGATACAAGCCAAACACAAATTAAAATACTCAATCCATGCTCTTTTGACGATGATGACGATGATGATGATAGTGGTTCACCAGGTAATAAAACAGCTATATTTTTTAAAAGTATACAAGAAAAGGAGGAAGAGGGTGATAATTTGACAGACTTGGTAAAAATAGCTGAATCAATAGAATTTGAGAATGTTCTTAATTTATCTAAACTATTACGTCTTCCAGATCCTAAATGGTTAAATATTTCAAGACATCCATTTGATATAATTATTAGAGGTGCAATGATTTATAAATTACCATTATTTTCGAGTAACCATACAGTTTCAGTCAATTATATTTCATATATCGATCCAGGTTATGACTTTTGATTTATAGTAGAGTATTTTTCTTTTTTGTAGTTGTATAAATGTATATTAAGATTGTATAATAGGTTTCATTTAATAAATGGTTTTTTTTAAGAATAACAATAAATTTTTAGTATAAAAAAAATAAATAAAATAAACGATGGAAATTAATAAAAATATAGGAGATAAAATATAATGAAATAAAAGAGAACAAAATGAGGTAACATCATGTAAAGATAAAATAACAAACTTTATATAATTAAAATGTAAAAATTTTGCTAACATTTAACAAATAATCTTTAATTTGTTTCTTTTTATGAATGTCCAGAATAACTACCAGCAACTAAACTTTTAACAGTTGGAACTTCTGACCAATCACTAATTTCTTTATCACTATTAGAATTATCATTATCACCAAACGGATCTTCAACTAAATTTTCACCATTTGCTTTAATTTCAAAATTTGTATTAAGGAAGTCAATTCTACTTGCACCATCATTGTTTGAAATATTGAATCTAATTTGAACACCAGATTCACTTTCTGATGCTTTTTGATTCGTCATAAATCTAGCAACATATCTTACTTCCATGTTCGAAGAATTGAAGACAATTGGATTTGATGAAATCCAAGTAACACGTCCCTTTTCTTTATTTAATGAACCTGAGGGTTTTGTAGCTGCTGATGAAACCAAAGCATTTTGAATTGAAACAGAAATCATAAAATTTGATAATTTTAATGACTCAGTTTTTAAAAATTCTTCAAGTTCAGATATTGGTTTAACTGAAATTATAACTGTTGATTGATTATCTTCATGCTTCCAAATTGGTGTTATGTTAATTGGTGGAATTGGATTATTTAACATATATTTTAATCCACCAACTGTTCTCATGGAAATTTGTGATGGGTCTAAGATTTTGAATAATCCTGGTGCATTTAATTGTTGTAAAAACATTGTATTAACCATAAAATTAGGTAATGTTGCTGTATCATTCTTTGATAAAATTTGTAAATTAATTTCACTTGGAAATTTTGAATCATTATTCGAGATAAATGAAAATGCAATTTCTCCAATTGCATTGGATCTTACTAATTTACCATCCTTAAAAGTTGCGTTGAATAATTCAACAATTGATGAATTAAGACCAGGTGTTGATAAAGTAGGATGCATAATTTGTCCACCAATTAATCCACCACCGCCAGTTGTGTTCCTAGCAAGAGTTGCAGTTGTAGCTTCATTTTGTTTTGTACCAGTTTCCGCAGGTTGTAATGGAGATTGTTGAGGTAATTGATCAGAAACCATTAACATACTCTTACGCTGAGATGGAGGAACCGGAACAGATCCATGAGGTTGCCTAGCATTTGAAAGAACGGAATCATTTGTTGAAATATGCTTTCTTGATGTTGGTGGTGGTGGAGGTTGAGCTATATTCATGACAGGTAATGCTTCTGGTATATTATCCATACCTATTGAAACTTCAGGAATTGAGGTAATACCAGTATTTGCAGTTTGTGTAGGTACAGGCGAAGCATTGTTGTTTGATGATGATGCACTTGTAACTGTTGGAATATTAGAACTTGATAATGAATCAGATCTTTTTGTTGGTCTCATTGGCTCATACACTGAATTTTGTGATTGTTTCTTTTCCATAAAATGTTGTTGTTGAGGAATTGTTGACTGAGCTTCCTGTTGTCCATTATTCAGATAGGAAGGCAACGTTTTATCATCATTATGTTCAAGATTTGTGTTCTGAATGGAGCCTGGAATTGGCGTTTCAACGGTTGATGGAGTAGTGGATTGATGTCTATTTGATAATGCTGATGAAGGTGGTAAAATTTGTGCACCAGATTGTTGTTGTTGTTTTTGTGGGGAGGATTGAGTTTGTGTATTATTTGAAACAATTGATTGTGCTCTTACACTTCTTTGATTGTTAATTGTCGGTGGAATACGAGAACTGGTGGTTGTGTTTTCAGTATTAATTGAAGAATTATCAGGTTCATGAATTGTTGATGGTGGAACATAACCACTACCACCATTGATTTCTTTACCATTCTTCTTACGACCTTTGAAAATTGAACCGAATTTTGAACGCACAGAATGTTTATCTTTTTTTTTATCATTATTATTTAAACTTGAAGATCCAGTTGTTGAAGAAAAGACGGAATTCGCCGATGATAAACGTTTTGTAGAATTTAAAGGAGGTTTTGATTCAGCATGTTCATGTTCACTCTTTTTAAGATGGAAATGACGTGGAGATAATAAAGTTGAGTGTCTCCTTGAACTATTAGTTGAAGGAGAACTTGGTTCAATAAGATTTGGTGAAGTCGTTGTAAATCCAGAGGTTGAAGTCCTTGAATGTTCAACATTTGCGCCATTATCTAGTTTAATATTTTCAATTGGTAAATTAGTTGAAATTGCATCTTGAGAAAATCTTTTAATTTCATCATCAACACTTAAATTTAAAACATGTTGTAAACCAACTTCATTATCCTTTTTGAAAGTATCTAAAACATCATTTAAATCAGTTTGAAATTTTAAAAAGACATCTTTTAAAAGTGATATTCTCTGATAATCATAATTTTCAAAAATTTCAAAAAAATAAGGCGCATTTCTTAACCATTCATCTTCAAAATTTGAAGTATTATTATTATTATTATTTTTCAAATTTTTTGCAGTTTCAATTAAACTATCCATTTCAATTAGATTTGAATCATTATTTCTTGTAAATAATCTCAATGGAGCAATCATATCCCTACCCATTTTTCTTGTACTTTGATCAAATAATTCAATTTCATCATTAACAATTTTTAAAACATCTAACCATAGTGGGTTACATAAACCTAAGGAATCTAATTTTGAATTTTGTAAATTTGGATTACTATCAGTAAATAAAGTTTCACCACGCTTATGAATTTTTTTCAATTCATCAACATAATGTAATTTTAATCTACCATAGTTCGTTAACCATTCAGATAATTCTTTATTAATAATCTTTGCTTGTTTATGACGAATTAATAAAGATTCCATTGCTTCAATTGGTTGTTTTTCAAACAAAATGGAAGAAGAGTAAACATTGTGTTGATCAAGCGGATCTTCATCCCGAGCGGTCGGTTGTTGTTGGTCTGTCATTGTTAAATGATAGATTAATGGAGATTATCGGGGAGAAAAACAACGAATACTTAGATAGTCAAAGATACAATATCAATTGAGTAAATCCAATTTTCCCAGTAAACCAAGAAGCTCCACCGCGAACAAAGAAAAATTAACAAAAATTAACAAAAATTAACAAAAATTAACAAAAATTAACAAAAATTCACAAAAATTAACTAAAATTGGAATAATAAATTATGAATTATTAAATAACATTAATGAAGATCACACAATGAAATCATCCTAACTGAAGATTTCTCTACATAAATAAGGTAAAAGTACAAAACAGGCAGCAGTTAAAGCATTTATATTTTGCCAAATAGCTACAGGAAATCTGGAAAGTCCTTTTTCTTTCAAATTTAACCAACAGGAATAAAAAGCAACTGAAAAGAAATGATAGAATAAAACACTTGATTTTGGAATTAAACCAGATAATAAACCGATTGGGCCATTAATACATTCACCACCACGTAAGAAATAATGGAAGCATCCACGTTGTAATAAGGCTAATGAAGGAGAATCAGCTGCAAATAATGAGTATAAAGCAATTGATAAAGTATTTATAACAACATCTAAACCCTTTCTTTCATCATGGAATTTATTCATACAATCAAAGACTAAAGAATGATCCTTTAATTGATCATTTGATAAAGAAGATAGGATATCACACATTAAAGCACAGTCATTTAAACCAACAGTCATACCACCACCAGTTAATGGATGTCTCATATTAAGTGAATCACCTAGGCATATAAAACCTGGTAAATCATTTAACCTTGCAGTCAAATATTGATTTGGCATTGCTTTATAAATGCTGGAACCATCAATTGAATTATTTAAAGCCTTTTCAAAACTTGGTTTAACAGATTTGGGTAAATTAGGTAATATTTCATCCTTTAAGTATTCTAAAACATCGTTCTTTTTAGGTAAAGTTTGAGATCTGTAAGCACATAAAACTCTTGAATGATGAGGAGAAATTTGATAAATCAACACAGGTGCATGATTACCAAGTATGACATGGCCATGATATTTAGCAGGTAAATTTGCATCAATTAAATCTAAACCAATAAAATAAGAGCCTATTGTTGGAACGTAGTTAGTATCTAAAGTTTTCCTAAATTTCGAATAAATACCATCACAACAGAAAATCAAGGAAGCATTAAAGATGCCTTTATCTGCAACTTCAACACCTGTAACTCTATCACCAGTTTGGATAATTTTAGTAACATTGCCTTCTAATTTAGTAACGTTTGGTTCTTGAAGACACAATTTACGTAAATTCATTAAGAAATCACCATGATGTAATGCAACACCTTTAACAGTTGAAGATTTATCCCAATCTGCTAAATTGAGCGTTGAATCAGTTAGCATTTTATCAGCATCATGATCCATGGATAAAGACCCTTTCACTGGGTTGGTATTGATGGTATTTAAAATTGATTTTTCAGGATATGATAAAGTAATTTCTTCATTAAAATAAGAGATATAATAACCATCAATAGGCATGGCATCAATATCATTAACGGCTTTAACCATCCCCAAACGTTTCAACGCTAATAAACCAGAAGGTTGCATTAATTCACCAACAATTCTATTAGGTTTTGTCCATTCCCTTTCTATAATAAGAACTTTTCTGCCTTGACCAGCCAAGTTTTTGGCTAAACAAGGACCAACAACCCCTGCTCCAATGATGATAGCGTCGTAATGTGTATCTGACATGATGTTCACTAAGAGTGCCTGGCCTTGTATATATCTGTGTCTGACCTGTTCCAACCACCGATGTGGAAAATCGTGTCTTATTATACTATAGTAAAACCGTTTCAAAGTCTTCGTTCCGCTCGTAAACCAAATAGCACCACTTTGTCTCCTCTTCTTTTTGTGGGAAACCCATCGATTTCATCTTTCCCACTAAACCTTCAATCTGATTTTCTCTGCCCAGTAAACAAGCTTCCCACACAACCCATGTTCCATTCGATACCCCTTCTTCTCTGCTGTTTCTCCCCCCTGTTACTACTAACGTCACCCGCTGCTGCCAACACAGAACCACTACTGATTTCTTGCTCCACTGGTTCTCCCTCTGCCGCCCCTCTCCCACCCATTTCCCTCAACCTCGACGCCTCCCACCAACACACCATCCATCTCGACCTGCCGCCCGCTCTGGCCGGCCCACAATTTGTCCGTTTCTGCTGGTGCGCGCTTCATCCAATGGGTCTTTCCCCCCACTACGACCAAGCTTCCCACCAACTCGCCCTCGACATCTACCCGGAGACTTGGGGGGAAACCCAGCTTCTGCAAAATGCGGCCCTCCAAATTTCCATTTCCCCCCCCACCGACTTGTCGGCACTTGTTTTTCACTTAGCCGTCGTCTCAACTTTGGCTACAATCTTGGCTTTTGTAGTAGTGTAAGCTGTTGGAAGATGTTGTGTTATACTGTTACCTACAGAACAATACTCTTTTATTATAACCCTATCTAGTTAATATCATGTCGGAACCCCCACTCGATGAAAGTATCGACGTTAATCTCCCTAAAGAAGTTGACTCCAACACCCCCATCGATTCGTCTCCCATACAATCAAACAATGTTGTAGAAAACATGGCTGTGGCAAATAATATTGATAAAGATCCAAAACTGTCTACTGAACCCAAAGATATTTCAAAAGACATACAGCAACTGCAACAGTTTCATCAACTACAACAACTACAACAACTACAGCAACTACAACAGCAACTACAGTTACAACAAGCTGTATTACAAGCAAATAATCCTGCAAATATAAACTTACTACCAATGAATCAAACACTCATATCAAGCCCAAATCCTTTATTCACTTTAGCAAATTCAGCACCTAAGCCAAATGTTAATGAAGCTAACTATTTCTTACAGAAACAGCTTACCGAATCTGTAAGCAAACCATCAAATGATTGGGTAAATCAAATTGGTTTACCGATCAACTCAAATCCATCAGTTAATCAGTTGATTCAATTGAATAATTTAAATAATGCATTTCAGCTAGGCTTAATAAACGGTTCAAAACAGAGTCACATAATAGATGGTGGCCTCAATAATATCAATACTAGTACCACCACTTCCAATACTTCTAATAGACAACCATCGTCCACTTCAACCACTAAATTATTCTTTTGTCAGCATCCCGATTGTAATAAATCATTTTCAAGAAAACTAAATTATATATCACATTATCAATCAACTCATGAACATAAAAAACCTTTCAGTTGCGAATATTGTTCCAAATCTTTTGCAAGACATAGCGATAGACGTAGGCATGAAAAGAGTCAACATTCCTTAAACGAGCATTTCTTTGTTTGTAATGGTACACTGAAAAATGGTATAAAATGGGGTTGTGGCAAAAAATTCAAGCGTAAGGATGGGTTAACTGCTCATTGGAAAAGTATAAAAGCCAAGAAGAAATGTTTCCAAAATGTAAATATGGTAACCGAAAGTACTAAATTACTCGAATCCAACGTATTTAATGAACCCAATAATAAAAACAGTACTCGTAATGATAATAGATCAATGTCAGATCTTATTAATAATGATACCACTACCACCACGAATACTAATACTACCACTACTACTACTAATAATAATAATACTACAATTAATAATAATAATTCTAATGTATAATAATGACAATCAAATCAAAACATGTGTATTTTTAAAACTCCATATTTCCAAATTTATTCGCTAGCTACACAAACATGAATTCTAAAATTGGTGATTCTTAGCTCTTGATTTTATCTAATTCTTGATATATACCCCATCCTACTTCCTTTCTCCCCATTCATTTCTATATCCAATAATGCTTAAATCATTACTTATTCTTTTAACATTATTAAATCTAGTTACGGCGTCGAAATATCAAGAATATCCATTATCCGAATTAGATAAAAATACTTATTCGCCGTATGCAAAAGATGATTTAATTCAATTACAATGTATTCAAAGACAAATTGACAATGGTGAACATAAATTTGATGAAAATGGTGAAATTATTTATTTACCATCTTTGAAATGTATGGAAACCAACAAACCAATGGAATTTAAATATTCTCAAAACGAAAATTTAAAATGTACCGTTAAATTTGATGATGAAGTTTTCCATCTGTTTCAATTATATTTACATAAAGATGCTCCATTTACTTGTAGATTTGAAATTAGACCAAATTCTGGTATTTATATACCAATTGATTTAAGTTTTAGAGGTAATGTTTTAGAGTCTCATTTTGATCTTGATCCAAATTTAAACATGTTATTTATAACTAATTACGATAATGAAATTGTTTCAGGTACTGCATTCTCATCTTCTTTTAATACAACTAAAATTATAATTGGTCAAAAAGTTGAATTAAATTTTAATATTAAGTGGATGAAACTTAAAGAAACTCTATATGATGAAGCTAATGAATTATTTGTTTATTGGATTCCAAATAATTATTCAAATTATTTATCTCTTGTTTATTCAATTTCCGGTTTTATCATTGGTATTGTTTTAACTTTGATTATAAGTTACAAAAAAATTGGTAAAAAGGTTCAATCTAATTCATGGACTACAAAAGTTGAATAATAAATCTATACACATCTATATAAGTATATTTACATTTTTCTTTCTCATAATTTCTTTATTAATAAGTTTAATAAATTCTTCATATCACCTTCTGAATATTGTATATACTTTTCATTAATGAATTTAATATACTCATTTTTAATATTATTTTTGAAATCTTCATCAAGTTTAGATTTTAAATACCAAGATTGGAAATATTTAAAGTTAATTTGTAATTCACTAATAAAATTTTCATCATTTAATTCAATGTATCTTAATGATAATGTTAACAATAATATCAGACATGTTGGATTATTTGGGAATCTTTTGTTTAAGTCTTTAATAATATAATCACACATATGAATTCTATCTAAAATATCAAATTTATCAATTATCGAGAGTACTTGATTTGATAAATTTAAAATTATTACTTCTCTTTCATAATCTTCTTTACCCTTTATTATTGTCTCAATAAATACGTCGTATAATGTCATTATTAGATCTCCACGTAAAACTGGATTATCCTCGACATTACCTAATGTTGAAACATTCATTTCAGGTAAGTTATTTAATTCACCATTGATTTCATTATCATCTAATAATAAAATATGCTCTTCTTCATCTCCAACTTCCTTTTCTTGATCCTTTAAGTCTTCTAATTGTGATCTTTCATTAACTAACTTTAATAATTTTCTTCTTGTTAATAATTTACTTAAATAATTCAATTCAAATTTAATAAACTCAATCCATACTCTTTCTTCATCTAAATTAAATCTCAAACATTTTTTAAATAAACTTCTTGCACCTTTGATATTTTTATTATATTCAAATTCCCACTTTGCTCCACTTAACCAAATATCAATATTTCTTGGTTTTAATAATAATAATTTAGAATAAATTTCATAAACAACTTGAACACTTTCTTCACGTCTTGCAAATTTCAAATATTTGGTCCATAATTCTAAACTATTTGGAAATTTATTTGTACCACGTTTAAAAATGAACAAGATTCTTGATGTAATTGACCATGTACTAACACTTGGAATTTTATCAATTACATCATTCATTCTTTCGACACGTTTCTTTCTTAATTTATTTAAGTTTTTCTCAAATTTGATATATAATAAAAAATCAAATGGTTTAGACCCTCTGCCTGCAATTCTATGTTCAAAATCTGTTCTACGACGAACAATCATTTTAATTTCATTTTTATTAAAGATACCCTTTTTTTCAAAATCTTCTAATTCAGGGATAGATCGTTCAATTGCATATCTTGCTTTATCTGACATGGTAAATGATAGAAACAGGAAAGTGAGTTTGGTATTGGTGTGTTATGTTAATGAAAACTCTTTAAAGCATTGTAGAGTATTTTTTACATCTGAAAAGAAAAAAAAAAAAAATTTGTAATTTTTCATGTCAGGATTTTAGATTTTTTTTTGGCAAAAAACAGGCTGTGTAAAATCTTACTCCATCTACGGTACACACCTATCTTTATTGTGGTTTTTTTCTTTTTTTTTTAATAATAATAAATATACAATAATAAAATACACAATGGAAAATGAAATTGATACATTAGTATCCATCCATCTTTCAATTTACAGACTGACACCATTTCTGTTTTACAAAATAATCATAAATTTTCAATGATTTATTTAGATCTAATTTAGTAACTGAATTGAATTGATTCTGATTTAATATACCTCCATTATTTAATATTTCTTTGAATATTAACTGTTTAATACAAATAAAAGGTTTTGGGTATATTCTTAGTTCTTGACATAATAATTTTTCTGTTTCTGATAGTAAATTATAATCTGGTGATTCAGAAATATCCAATGGTTCAATTAATGAATTATTTAATCCATTCATCTTCTTTTTAGATTTAGAATCAACTGGGGTAGATAGTCTTGATTGTGATCTACCTGAATTCAAAGTATGTCTTTCCTTCGAAGTTAAAGTATTGAGTAAACTAGAATTATTTGAGTTACCATTAATTGTCATTTTAGAAATTCTTGACATTTTTTCCTTTTCATAATTTTCACCTTCTTCAATTGATGTAATTCCATTTTTTCTCCAATTTTGTAATTTGTTAATTTTATTTCTAATTTTAAATTCTTCCATAATATCGTCTGAGAATTCTTTAAAATCATTAGAATTCATAATTCTTGAAAATGGTTTAATTTTATTGAATAAATCTTTTTCTTCTTTTGAACGCTTTTTGTCAATTGCATTATTTGTTTTATAATCTAATAAATTATCATTAATCATTAAACGTTTTCTTTCTGCTCTAATAGTTAATCTTTCATTATAAATGTGTAAGATTAATAATTTTAGTCCTATGTCATCCTCTGATTCATCATTTTCAAACACCATATCTTGAATCACTCTTTCTGCTTCATCTTCTGCTTCTTCTTCAAATTCTAGTCTACCTGGCATATATTTTTGAATATATGAACATAACGGCTGTGAAGTTAAAATTTTTTTAGGTGGTGGTAATGGTAAATTCTTCCTTCTTTCAAATCTTTCCTTTCTATTATTTAAAAATTCAGTTGTTGAAACTTCAGGAAATGAACAATTTAGATCAGGTATTGGGTAATATTTTGAATTTAAATAGTATTTTTCATAATGTTCACCCACTTCTTCCTTTGATCTACCTTCAATAAAATCTGCAATATCTTGCCAATTACCCAATCCTAAAGTTTGACATCCTTCAATCAATAATAATTCTTCATCTGCACCCCAATCTTTATCAAATATTGGATATTGATGCTGTTCGATAACTTTATAATCGTGCCATGGTTTATGTTTACCAGAAACTTTACCACTTGAAAAACAAGGTACACATAAATCATAATCTTGACATTCTGCACAACTTATTCGTATTCTTCTCGTACAATCAGATGAACAGACATCACAATGAAATTTACCCATTATTAATCTACGTTACTTTTTTCTTATCTAATCAACTAAATCAATCAAATAAAAGCTAATCTAATCTTATCAAGTTAATAATATAGCGACGCGTCGACAATTTTCAGATGACAGTAAACGAAGTAAATTGACAATTATTAGGAACACACAAGGCTTAGAGACAAAACCAATACCTGCACTATCGTAATAATCAAATGTATATCGGGTATAGTATATACAGTATATAAAGTAACGAAAATGTAAAATAAATCAAAACAAGCCTTGAAGTCCTGTGATAACGTGTCTTGTGTAATTTGTGTAGTGACAAATCGGGATGACTACTATTTTGACAATTTAAAATTGAAATTCATGTTGTGTTAATAATAATCACAGGGGCGGAATAAAAACAGAAAAACTAAAAAATAAAAAATAAAAAATATATATATATAAAAAAAAAACACAGAAGGGCTTTATTTATCACGTGCGCAAAAGGAGGGGGTTTACAAGTAATAAAATAAAAGAAGACAGTCACAATTGTTTTTGCGCGTCAAATTCTGACCATCAAACCCACGCACACCGAATTCTCACAATACTCTTAATCGATTCTGGAATGCCAATTTTCAATGTCTATTAGAGATTTTTGAAATTATTGGTAATTTTACTATTAAATTTAATTATTTTTTTAAATTTACTAAGTCAGTAATAATCATTCAAAATGGTACGTACACAGACTATTCATATTAGATATATTTGAGTGCTATGTTTAAAAGAAATCCGTTTAATATGTGGGAAATTATGTATGTTTAAACATATAATGAAATTATAGAATTGAATAATATGAATTTAAAGGTGTTGGCTGAAAATTGCCAATAATAAAGTGAATAAGAACTTGATTGATGAAATACTAAATCTAGAGCCAATAAACCAGACAGTTTTTGCTTGACTGATTGTTAGCATCCACTCTACAATTGGAATTAATGAAATGAAAAACATAATTATTATGAATAATATTAATAATAATAATAACTCATATTAACTCATATTATCAATCATTATATAACCCCACTCACAACACTTCTTTTACACATTTCAAATTCAATGATTGAATCAAAATACTAACATTTAATTATGAAATTATTATAATTATTATTTATTTATTATAGGGTAGAGTTAGAACAAAGACCGTTAAGAGAGCCGCAAAGGTTTTAATTGAAAAATACTATCCAAAGTTAACTTTAGATTTTGAAACTAACAAAAGATTAACTTCTGAAATTGCAGAAATTCAATCAAAGAGACTTAGAAACAAGATTGCTGGTTACACTACTCATTTAATGAAGAGAATTCAAAAGGGTCCAGTTAGAGGTATCTCTTTCAAATTACAAGAAGAAGAAAGAGAAAGAAAGGATCAATATGTTCCAAAGGTTTCTGCTTTAGACTTAGAAAAGAACAAGGGTGCATTATATGTTGACGAAGATACTGATGCTATGATCAAATCCTTAGGTTTCAAAGTTCAAACCAACATTACTTCAGTTTACTCTGGTGCTCCAAGAAGATTCAGAAAGTAAGGAATTTTTTAATAATTTTATAACTTTACATCTGTCTAAATATTATTAATTCGTTTAATAAATAAATAAAAATTTTACTTATCACAACAAATACACGTACAGCGAAAAATTTTAAGAACATAATAGTTGATTGATATATTGTAGCAATGTATGTTTTACTGATAACTAATCAATTTCGGTGACAATTTTATTACAATATTCTTTCAAAATTTCCGATTTTTTCGAAATTTTATCACCATGGTTTTCCAAATTAATTGCAAAATCATCCAAATTCTTCCTTAGAAATTGAAATCTTTTGTTAAATTTAATTCTTGCGTTAATAACATTTTTCATTAATCTATTATATTGGTTAATAAAAATTTCGTTTTGTTCCTTCCATTGGTCGAAATTATAATGAACATATTCAAAAAATTGCTTTTCATTGTCATCTAATTCTAAATTTTTATTATTTTCATTATTTTTACCCATTATGTCATAATAAATTACATCTTCACCTTCCATATATTCAAATATTGGTTTTGAATCAGATTTAAATTTAATCGGAGTTTTTGGTCTTTCATCATCATCATCATCATCATCATCTTCAAAGTCATTATTTAATGAACCATCATTTGCCTCAGTTGAATTAAAGCTTTCATTTTCTTTATTTGAAGTATCAACATTTCTAGATTTTGATTTCTTAAAAGATTTTAATAATGTCTTATTAGTATCAATTTTACGTTTATTATTATTTGTGTCATTAGCAGTCTGTTTAAATTTACGATTAATACATGGCGATGAAGAAAGTAAATTTAAATGATCATCATTTGAAATTTCACTTGAATCTCTAATCTTCAACTCAGATGATAATAAGTTATTAATATGTTTATTATTATTATTGTCATCACTAAGATGACTGCAATGATTTGCTATAATTCTATTAGAAACTGAATTCTTATGACTAATTTCTGCGTTGGTTGCCTTCGTTAAAAATGTTAAGTTAGTACCAGCTGTATCAACACGACTATTAAAAGGGCTTGAAAATTTACTACTTAATTCATCTTGATCATCATTATCAACATCATGGATTCCTTCATTGTTATTTTCATCATTTAATTTTTTTTTTAAATTTAAATCTGGCAAATCAACCATAAATTCAGAAAGTTTCTCTTTAATTGGATCATTATTAGATTTAACTAGTCCAGGTTCCTTCTTAACTTGAATTCTGGATGTTGAACTTGAAATGTTTGAAATATTGGAAACATTAGAATTTGAAGAACTTGAGGGAATTGATTTAGTTTTTGGTTTAATATTAATGTTATTTTTAGCAACTAATTTACGTGCTTGAGATGTAGATCCAACATATGATGTTGGTTTTGATGAAGTAGGTATATATGACGTGGTTGATGGTCTATTACTATTATTATTATTACTATTATTTAACTTCTCTTTTGAGGTTTTAATAGGTGAAGTTAAATTGGGTTTTAAGTTTGGCTTTTTGTTGGATTGTGAATTACCTGTTAATCCAGGTTCTTGTTTGATTTTAATTTTATCCATATTAAATTGATTGATTTTGGTTAGAGAAGGTTATTTTAGAAAGAAATACAAGAATATAGCTGTAGAAACTCCGAATTTGTTTTGCCCTCGTTGTTACTGCGATGAGCCGCCTTGATTTTTCCATGTGCTTTCTTAAAAAAAAAAAAAAAATGTGTGAACTTATCTTTCAAAGTATACATAATACATCAAATAAATAAATTAAACATAATTATAAGAAAACACATACTTTTTTGCAATTTTCAAATTTTACATAGTCATTTTTCTAGATATTTGTGGTCAATTAACCATTTCTCAACATCTTTAGAATCTCTTTCAATCCAACCAGCTTTACTTCTAATGGTTTCTAAACTTTGTGCTAAACCTTTATCGAAACCTTTAGTATTTCTATCTTTGAAAAATTCTTCAATTTCATGAATTTTTTCAATTGATGTAAAACCTGAAGTACAAATTTGAACAACTGATCCTAACATTGATAAACCTGGTGGTAATAACTTATAAATTTCATCCCAATTTGATTTCATCCATGAAAATAATGATTCAATACCAATTTTAGTAGTTCTCATACCTTGCATTGGAATATAACAATCTTGTGATCTAATTGTACCATCCAATAATAAGCTTAAAACTTTATTTAAAATCTTTGAATCTTCAAATCTACCCAATGATCTCAAAACTGCAATTTTTTCGTCAATTGATTGAGGATTATTATAGATTTTAAATAATTCATCAAATTCTTTTTCACTACCCTTATTTGCAATATAATTGAAAATAGTTGCTCTTAAATTTGGATTAATTGCATCTTTATCACCATCAATGAAAGCTTTATAAGAATCTTTAACAAATGAAATAACTTTTGGATCTTCAGATGAAACAGATGCTGCAAATAATAGAGATTTTAATCTTTGATCCAAGAATGAATCAGTTGACTTAAATTCCCAGCCAACTGAATGACACTTTTCAATAACTAAATCTCCAGTTAATTTCTTTAATGAATCTTTAACCTTTTCATCTTCAAAAATCCAAGCTGCCTTTAAAGTTGAAATTCTAGTGATAATTTCATCCCAAACAAAAAATGATTCTTCATTTTTCCAACCTGAAACTAATGATAATAAATTAGAGGTTTTCGAAAAACCTGAAATTGATAAAGCACCAACATCAGCAACTAGACCAATTCTATCTTCGACTGATAATTTAGAAGATTGAGAGCCTAAAGTTGCCCATCTTTTATCATCATATAAAACCCTATAAACACCATTTGAATTACCGTTAAGCTTGTAAAAATCGTGTAAATTGATATTCTTGATTTCCATTTCTCTTTTATTAAAAACTATAGATTCATCCAATCCACTATCAGTTTTTAAACCAAGGAAAATAGGATAAACTGTAGTGTCATCTTCAGGTTTAACATCACCAGTGGTTAAATATCTATGTTGATTAACAACAATTGTATCATCATTAACTTCATTAACACTAACTAAAGGATAACCAACTTTAGTTGTCCAAATTTTCATTGTTGATTCAACATCTTTACCAGAAACTTTACTTAAAGATTCCCATAAAGCTTCAGTCTTAGCATTACCATAAGAGTGTTTTTTCAAATAATGAGAAACACCTTTAATGAATATATCTTCACCGAGCCAATTAGCTAACATTCTTAAAATCGAAGAACCTTTTTCATAAGAAATTGCATCAAAAATTTGATTAATTTCATCAGCTCTTTTAACAGGAACTTCAATTGGATGAGAAGATCTTAAACCATCTAAGGTTAAAGCAGATTGTAATGAATCACCAACGAAATTTTCCCAAACTTTCCAATCTTTCTCAAAGTGATTACAGCATTTCCAAGACATATAAGTTGCAAAACTTTCATTAAGCCATAAAGAATCCCAAAAATCCATTGTGCAAATATTACCAAACCACTGATGAGCCAATTCATGTGCCACAACTTCAGAAACTCTTAATTTAGTATTAACATTAGATTTTGATTCATCAAATAATAAATCAACCATTCTGTAAGTAATTAAACCCCAATTTTCCATTGCCCCAGCAGAGAAATCATGAATACCAACCATATCCATTTTTGGTAAAGGATAAGGAATATCAAAAACTTTTTCATAATATTCTAAAGCTTTAGCAGCTAATTCCACAGAATATCTACCTTGACTTTCATATCCAGGAGTAGTATAAACTCTAACAGGAATATCCCTGAATTTATAATTTGATTCAATATATTTTAAATCACCAACAATAAAAGCGACTAAATAAGTTGACATATAAGGGGTCGTATTGAAAACGACTTTTTTAGTTGTATTATTGATTTCAATTTCATGATTAATATCCATATTTGAAAGAAAAGTTAAATTTTTATTACCAATTAATTGAATTGTAAATTTTGCCTTTAAATTTGGTTCATCAAACGATGGGAATGCTCTTCTACAATCGGTTGGTTCCATTTGAGTAGTTGCTAAATATTTGGTTTCACCGTTTTCTTGATATGTTGATCTATAAAAACCGGCCATTTTATCATTTAATTCACCAATGAATTTAATATAAAGTTTAATTTTTGAGTCTTTAGTGAAATCATTATCAAATTTAAAAGTTGTTGATTGATCATCATCATTTGTAATTAATTTTGAAGGTTCAATAATTGAATTAGATGAATCAATTACATGATACTCCAATAATTTTAATTCTAAAGTATTTAAAGTGATAAAATCAGAAGTTTCTTTAACATCTAAATCGATTGTAACTTCACCATTAAATTTGAAAGTCTCAAATAGAGGTTCAAGTGATAAATTATAATGCTGTGGTTTAACATTAGTTGGTAATACTTGTCTATCGTTAGGAACCGAAACTGATGATTGGCACATATTAGATAGTGTTTTTTGATGATGGCAGATATGATGGTGATGATATCTTTGAAAGACAAGGGCAAATTTTGGAATTGACGCTTTTATATGAGAAGATTTCGAGAAATTTGCATATTTATAAGGATATGAGTTTGAATATGGTGATAATTGTAAAACAGACCGTACGGTAGACAAACGTCGGGGTTTGACTGATCTAGGTAATAAGAAACACCATGATACAGGCCTTAAAGTTGGTTGATACATTATTAGATGATAATATTATATAGTTGGAATATACGAGTAAAAGAAAGAAAGGAAGAAAGAAAGAAAATGATGGATGGATGGGTGAAAAATAAAATTACTATGATCTATCCAATTCTCTCAATCAAATGAACACCAGAATCAGATTCAACAACATCACTTAATTCACCAACTTGTAATTGGAAAGCGGCTTTCTCAAATGAAGGTTGCATTTCTCCTTTACCGAAAAAACCTAAGTCACCACCTTTATCATGAGAACTACAATCAGAATTATCAACTGCTAAAGATTCTAAAGTTGAGTCGCCTCTTTCAATTTCATCTTTATAAGATTTTAGTTTTTCAATTGCATCTTCCTTTGTACGTGTTATAACAGAATCTTTCCAAGATGCCGGTTTTCTTGAGTTTTTATGTTTTACAAGTAAATGTCTAACTCTAACCTTTTCAGGTTGTTGTAAATTATTTGATAAATAATTTTTTAATTTTGTTTCATCAGTACCTTCAGGTGGCGTCCATTGTGAAATATTCTTTTCGGTATTTAGATAATACTCATGGTTATGAGTTTTAGAGATGCGTATAGTCCAATGGTCAGGTAATCCAGTATGAGGATTCATTGTTGCAAGTATGAAGAAAGAGGTGTGACAGCAGAAATAGTGTATAATTAATTAATCAGTTTTAGTCATATACATCATCATCTCGCGATGCTGAAAAAAAAAAGATTGAAGTACAACAACTACATTTACACTATATACTATGTTGCACTACGTAAGACTACATTGCACTATGGGAATCAGCAAGGCCGATCAGAAGTACGAAGCAAAACAGCATCGACGTAGGGGATTACAAAAGACCCGGTTGTACTGCCAGATCTGTGAAAGACAGTGTTTAGACGAACATGGATATGGGCTCCATGTGCAAAGTGAGAGACATTTACGCAAAACCAAAGAATTATTGGGGGAACACGGCGGACGAATGGGGGACGTGGTGGGCCATTTCTCGGAGCAATTTGATGGGCAGTTTGTGCGGTTGTTGCGGGTCGGCCATGGGCGTAAACGGGTGATGCTCAACCAAGTGTACCAGGAAATGGTGGGGGACAAAAATGCCCGTGTGGTTCATTTGAACGCGACGCGGTGGCGTTCGTTGGGCGGGTATGCGCGATATTTGCAGGGGAGAGCTGGGGTGGGGTGTGAGATGGACGATGAGGGTCTATGGTGGGTGCAATGGAAGGGGGAGGCGGGAGGGGACAAGTTTTCATTGCAGCAGGAGGTGGAGAAAAGTGAAGATGTTCCTATTGAAAATGTGGAAGAAGTGGGAGAAGTGGGAGAAGTAGGAGAAGCAGGAGAGACCCATGATCTAGACATAGAAAATGTTTCCCCTGAAAAGGAAGCACCGGCTGTTGTGACAGCGATGAAAACACTTACATCGCGCACACGCGTCGCGTTTGGGTTAAAAAAGAAAAACAAGGGGAAGAAATAAAAAGAGATTTGGTTGTGTTTGTTGTTTTTTTACCGCATTTAGCCACGACGCGCTACTTTGTTCCCAATGCGGTAGCGTTATTGTTCTTGTTGTTATTATTGTTGTGGGTTGAGCGGTTAATTGACTAAATCTTGTTATTTTGTCTCTTTTTAGAAGGGTAATTGGCATCCTTCTAACAGTGTAGTTTTTAGTAGTTTACTTCTCTTTTTTTCTCCCTTCTTCCTTACTTCTTTTCTTAAGCACTTCAGTCTGTTCCTCTTCATCAATCAGTCAGTCATCCGTCCATGTCCAACCTCACCGAAACCCCTTGTAAAGTATCACTTCCACCACTTCATAAAATTCTGGGCTCTCCAGCTGAGAATTCTTTAAGACATTCATTAATTCAATCAACTCCTTTAAGTAACATTTTCAATCCAAATACTTCAAATACTAGGAGTGTTTTGTTACCTTCAATTGATACTTTTTCAAGTCCAGTTCTTAAAAAATCCACATCTTTTACTTCAAATCATTTACCTATACCATTATCGACCATTTCTACTCCAATAACTCAATATTCATTTAGTAATAATCAATCAACTCCAATTAAATCTTTCACAATCCCTCAATTACCAACACTTACCACTTTACCTTTAGCAACTCCTGTTAAATACGAAAAATCTTCTGTTTCTTCAACTCCTATTAAATCGTCTCCATCTTCATCTAAAACTCCAATAGTTGAGCTAAATAATAAAACTAGATTGGATTTCAAATCTCCTAAAACATCAGCAACATTACCAATTTCAAATCCAAATTCAGCGTCAACTCTAGTTTCAAAACAAAAAACACCTTCCAACAATAAGAGAAAAGCATCATTTGATGATTCTAAATGTTTTGCATTTATTTCTCATTCACAAGAAACTTTCCTTTTGAATGAACCTGATATTGACAATGCAAGATTGGCAAGACGTAAACGTAGAAGAACTTCTCCACTAGAACTAGAAATATTGAAAAATGAATTTAAAAAAGGTTCCACTCCAAATAAACAAAGAAGAATATTAATTGCAAAATTAGTTGATATGACTGAAAAGGCTGTTCAAATTTGGTTTCAAAATAAGAGGCAATCCATCAGAAAATGTCAAATTAAAAATTCCACTTCAAAAGAATTTATAATAAATCACTCCGAGGAAGATGATGAAGATCATGATGAGAATATTGATGATAGTAATGATTTTACTCCTAACAATAGTTTCCTAAATAACAAAGAAAACTTGAATCCAAATAAATTACCCCCAAAAGGAATATTTACATCTCCGAAATCATCATCCAAGAATAATATAACAGTTAATAAAAAACCATTAGCTGATATAACAAACAAATACAATAATAACAACAATAATATCAATTCACAAGCAAATATAAATGCACAAACATTCAAATTCAAATCAACAAATTTTGGTTTAATCAAACATGAAACTTATAAACTAAACTTATCAAATGATAAAAAATGTCTTGCTGATGTTAATCATGTTAATGAAAATTTATCAAGACGCCAAAAACCTATAATGAAATTAAAAATAAAAAGCTTTAATTAGGTGTGAAAAGAATGTCTGTTTTTTTGTGTATTATGTTTTTTTTTGTATATTGTATATTTAGTTAAATTTTATAGAACCTTTTAATACCATTAATCTTGAATTAATTTAAATTATCTAAGTTTATTAAAAAGGAGACTTACTTACAACTTTAATTGAGAAATTTTAATTATTGTTATTAATAATTTATATAACTAAAAATTTATATAAAAGAAACATAATTTGAATTATTAGTTAACAAACAAAATATACTAGGAAGAATTTTTTTAAAAAAACTAAATACACAATTAAGCGGACTTACCTCTTCTACCAGTAGTCTTAGTATGTTGACCTCTAACTCTTAAATGCCAAGAATGTCTTAAACCTCTGTGAGCTCTCATTTTCTTTAATCTTTCTAAATCATCTCTTAATTTAGATTCTAAGTTATTTGCTAAAACGTGATGATCCTTACCGTCAACAACATCCTTTTGTCTGTTTAAGAACCATGCTGGGATTTTATATTGAGTTGGGTTTTGCATAATGGTAACAACTCTTTCTAATTCTTCTTGAGTTAATTCACCTGCTCTTTTAGAAAGATCAACATCAGCCTTCTTACAGACTAAGTTGGCATATCTTCTACCAACACCTCTGATGGTGGTTAAAGCATACATAATCTTAATTCTACCATCAACGTTGGTGTTTAACAAACTATAATAAAAAAATCATGAATGGGGAAAGTGATTGAATGTTAGTATTTTGACTTCAAAACAGAGTTGAAATTTTTTTCAGTGATTTAAATAAAGCTTATAAGTAATGAAAAATATGTATGCTTGTTTGATGTGATATGTAGTGTATTTTCACTATTAACTCGTGTATTACATTTCTTTATTAATATTTATTCATAACAATCCAATCTCTAATTTGAATTATACTCCTTCTTGTCAACTGATATTTCGTATTTTGAAATTGTGAACAATCTTTATAATAATAAAAATTTAACATTACTCTAGAACTATTCTTAACTTTATTTTTTTTTTTCAATATTCTTAATATTGTATTTTGATGTAAAGTTCAATATATCAATACATACCGTAAAATGTGTTGAAATGAACCTGATTCGTGAACAACTAAACCCATATTGAATGATATAACAAGTTTGTTAATTTACTTAAAAAAAATATTCAAAAGGACTATAGAAAAATTCTGAAAATATGTTAATTAAAAATTAATACACACTATTGAAAAAACACAACTTTCTCCATCTCCAACATTGTGGGAGTTTCAAAGAGTCCACCAGGTGCGAGATTTCCTAATTGGGCACTATTTTGCAAATTTTCCATTATGTCGCACTGTAAATTGTGTGACTGCGTATTTCAAAGCTATCAGCAATATCTTACTGTGCGGTGCGCGGGTAAAATTGTAAAAAGTACCCTAGTAATAGGCACGTGCAAACAAAATGAAACCCTAGACATGAACTAGATTACTTAATACTTTATGCAGTTTAACTTTATCTTTATGTCATTATTTACATGATTACAATTTTTATATAAGGAATAAAGACTATATATATTTACATAATTTAATTTAAGTTAACAAATTTTGTATATTTAGCAGCTAAATATTCAAATGCTGGTTTTTCAACGAATACTTGATGTGCCTTTAATAAATGTCTCACCTCAACTTCATCTTGTTGTAAAACAACTAATTTTTTACTTGGATATCTTAGAACTGCCTTTCTTAAATTTTCAACTTTGAAATAATCATTAACAATAAATAATAAATTTAAATTTTCAAATTTGTTTAATTTAACAAATTTGGAAATTGCTAAAGATTCAGAAGTTTTAATTTCTAAGTCAAAGGAATCATATTCTTTAATTTCAACCTTCTCATTATTTAATTCTTCATATTTGGAAATAAATGAATCATCTTTACCAATAATATTTAATTTACCCTTTCTGAATAAATCACTCATTGCAATTCTATATGCTAAATGATAAGTTTTATTAGTTAGTTTAGTTGAAAAATCATTTGGTGCTTGTCTAGCTAATGCGTAAGCACCTCTGAATCTAATTGGTGAGTTACCATCACCAACTCTGGCTCTACCTGTACCCTTTTGTTTGAATAATTTTCTTCTTGAGAATTTATGTTGACTTCTACCTGGTGGATTTGATGATCCAACTCTTCTATTATCTAGTTCCATAACTACAGCTAACCATAATATATCTCTTCTTAATGGTTGATTGACCAATTGATTATGGATTGGAAAAATTGAATGTGGTTCTAACGACGGAAAAGATCTTAAAGTTGCAATACTAAATCCTTTTGGTTTAACTGCATTTGGAAAAATTTCTGAACTTGTAGTGATGGTGGTGGTTGCAGCGGTACTAGTGGCCAGACTTCTGACATATTCCGGTGCCCTTATTATGGAGGAGCGAAACAAACTAAACATGGTATTAATATGAATATGTATAGATGTTTAGAGTCTGCAATATAATTCTGTTATTGTGTATGCTATCAAATTCATGTAGAAATTTGGAGTTCTTCATTTTTTTTGATGAACAAGAAAAGAGATTTTGCGCGATTGCTAAAAAATTAGGTCGATCGACGTACAAGGGGAGTATGGAAAGTACTACAATATAATAACTCGAATCAGGTAACAAACAGTAAAGTTATAGAACGAATAGATTTAGCATAATTGTTGTGGCTGTTGTGAAAAAAAAAGTATCGTTAAGAGAGTGTATTAATTAATTAAGTAATTAATAATTTAACAAAAGAATAGACCACATGTTTCTGTAATTTCAAATTCCAATTTTGAGTTTTTAAGTTTTCAATTATTCTATTCTATCTTTAATATATTGTTCTAGTTTTATACGACGTCAGCCACCACTTTGATTGATTGTTTACTGTTATTGATAAATTTACTTCAAGTCATTTATTCTCAGCTCATTTGAGTTAATCCATTGCTTCCTCGATAACATTATCCCCTACTTTCTTCTTTTTTAGTATTATACCCATTTTCGACTTATCTTCAAATCAATTTGCTATCACTATTTATATTTGCATTTTTATTTAAATTTTCATTTTTATTTCTGTACTTTTAATAGCATCATTCCATTCATATGTTTGTTTCATTAAAATTTAATATCTGTCATGTCAACTACTCCTAATCTAATAGATCAGCATTATCTACAGCATCAACATAAAAATACTTCCTCAAATTCCATAACTAACACAGACTATAATACAATACACAAACTAAACTCAAGACGGAATTCAAATAGCAAACTGAATCAAGTGACAAAACGTCACAAAACAGATAAGTCAGATAAATTAGATAAGCTTGAAATAAATGAAAAACTTGAGAAAGGTGAAAAGATCGTTAAACCTGAAATAACACAAGATACATCGTTTATTAAAAAGTTACCATTACAATATATTAAATGTGAGAAGGCAGATTTAATTACAATTATTTCTAGAATGCTAACATCTATTGTTCTGATAAATGATTCTACAACATCATTAGATATCAAATATCTAAGCAATGAATATTTAACTAGATTTCATTCAAGATCCCCACCTCAAATTTCAATTTACAATTATTTATTGAGGTTATCTCATTATTCATCATTGGAAAACTGTGTTTTAATTGCAACTGTATATTACATTGATTTATTAACAAGACAATACCCATCGTTTGCATTAAATTCTTTAACAGTTCATAGATTTTTATTAACTGCAACTACAATTGCTTCAAAAGCATTATGTGATTCATTTTGCTCAAATAATCATTATGCCAAAGTGGGAGGAGTGAATGTAATTGAATTAAATTTACTAGAAGTTGAGTTTTTGAAATGGGTTAATTACAGGGTGGTGCCAAGAGATTTTAATTACGATTCAATTTGTGAACGTAAAAATTCTGCAAATGGTAATGTTGAAGTGATTATGAATAATTCTTTAAAGTATGGAATTTCAACTGCGGATAAAATTTTAGATTTATATTATGAAAAAATGATCAGTTTGGTAGGTTCTGAAGTTAACGATGAAAATGGAAATATGATCCCAATCGGTCACAATGATGGAATAATATTCTCATTTAATACACCAACAAGAAACTCAGTAGGTTCAATCTCTTCAAATTCACTGTCAATTTCAAGTGATGAGGATTAAGAAACTGAACTCAAATCAAAAGACACAAAAAAGGCTAAAACAGTGCGGAGTATTCTTTTTTTTCCGGAGAACTGGATAGATTACTGGGCATCATTATAAAAACACATTATAGCCCACATGTGCCGTTTATATGGAAGGCAAATTTTAGGGCTCATTTCACAACAGCTAGAACTATGACGGTATACAAATCCCTAGAAACCCTTATGAATAATCTCACAGCTAATGACTATATTCGAGTTTCAGAATTGCTAAACACCAGTAATAAGAATCTCTTCATCGGTCCGAATAATTTACTTGATAATGATAAAATTGAATCTGCAATGATATTTACAAAACTTATTTATAATAAATTGGATATTAATCAATTGTATCCAAGTGATGAAATAGATTTAAAGTCCTGGGCTAAATCATCAGATATCAATATAGTTGAAAATAAGTATAATAACTTGGATAACACTTTACCAATTTCAAATCATATGATTGGTGTCTTCAAGTTAGGTAGAAATTTAACATCTCATATGCACATTGTACACGGAGGGGCAATTGCATCAATAATTGATGAATATTTCGTTAAAGTCGTACTACCATTAACGCCAAATAATTTTGCAGTTACAGGTAACTTAAATATAAAATATTTGAAACCTGTAAAGTTTAAGGAAAATGAACGTTTAATTGATGTTATTTTAGAATGTTTTATAGTTAGTTCAAGTGATAACAGAAAATTTAACGTAGTTGGCTCACTAATGGATTTGAACGGTTACAAATATTGTATTGGTGAATTATTAGTTGTTGTTCCTCAAAATCCTCTATAATTATATTTTCATAATTATATAAGCTTTCATATATAAAATTATAAATAATTAAAGTTTTAATTTGTAATACCGGTGCATTTATGAGAACAATAATTAAATGAAATTGTAGATTTCGCATCATGTTTTCATGGAAATTCACAAAAGTTGAAGGCAATTTTTATGAACAATACATAAATATTTGATTGACAGTCAAGAACAATAATCAATGTTTTTACGATTAAGAACAAATAAAAATGTTTTCAGATTCACTAACAAATGTATAGTTACAACTAACCTAATACGACATTACCATATTAATAAATCAAAATTACCAAATCAAATAATTAGATCATCGGTCAAACCGCATTTTGAACCACTTTTTAAATCCACCTTAATTTACCAAGTTAGACATCAATCAACAAAAGCACCACCACCAGAAAAGGCATCATTTTTTAATGACTTAAAAAAGATTTGGTTACGAATAAAATGGATTTTGATTAGGTCTAAAAGACCGTTTAATTTAGAAGATATAAGTGCATTTATATCATGGTTACTGACTGGAAATATTGTTTTATTTTTAATTGGTACAACGACGTTTGTATCATTAGTTTTAATGACTATTAATAAATTAACAAATCGAGATGTGGTTGCTGAATGGTTAGGTAATCTAATTACGAAAAATACGAATTTGACAGTTTCATTTGAAAATGCAATTTCTCCGGATTGGAAATATGGTACGATTCAGCTAACTAATTGTAATGTTAGCAAAAGACCAAAAGTTATCAAAAAAATTGAAAAAATTGAAAAATCAATCGATGGTAAAATATTAAGTAAATCAATTGAAGAAATTTTTGATGATGGTAACTATACACAATTTGACTTGACAATTGAAGAAATTAATATATCATTAAGTTTCTGGCGCTGGCTTAGTGGCAAAGGATTTATTCATACAGCAAGAATTAAATCAATTAGAGGTATAATTGATAGAACTCATGTTGTTTGGAAACAGGGTGATGATCCAAGAAATTATAAAAATATTCATAAACCTGGAGATTGGGAAATTGAAGATTTTAAAGTCGAAGATGTTTTGTTAACAATTTACCATCCAAATGGATTCAGACCATGTCAATTGTCAATTTATAACGCGGATTTTGATTGCTTTAGGAAAAATTGGGTTATGTTAGATTCTTTAACATGTAATCACTTAAGTGGATGCTATGATGGATCATTATTTACAATCAACAAGATTTCAAATTTTGATTCATTTAAGGAAGAACTTAAAATTGACTCACTGGTTAATAAAAAATTGGGCAGGGAACAATTTAGTAAGATTCCATTACAACAGAAGAGTAATTTTCAAAAACTAATTAGATTTAGAATGGATAATCTAAAGGTAGAACACTTGAATAAAGGTGTTGATGGTCCAGTTGGGTGGATTAATAAGGGTACAGTGGATATTATCGCTGATATGATGGTCTTAGAAAAGAATATTACGATTGATATGTTATTAGATGAAGGGTTAAATAATTTTAGTAATCAGTTCTTATATTATAAAAATAAAGAGACAAAGATCAAAGAGAACACTGGTGAAAAGGAAAAGGATATGTTTATATGTGATTTTTACTTAAGATTGAAAAATCCTAAAGCTACAGTTCCATTATTTACCAATGATCTATCATACATCAACAACGCAGCCATTCGACCAATTGTTGGATACATCAACAATAACAAGACATTTATTCCTATTCGTGGTAGAATTTACAAAGATTTAGTGGATTTTGATGGGTCATGGACATTTTACGACTCGTTGTTCATGGATGATTTGAATGAAGGTATGTATCAAAGTTTTCATGAGTATGTCGCGGACGAAGAGATGCGTAATGAACGGTTGAAGAAGGTTGGTTTTTGGTCTTTACAATTTATTCTTCAGTTTGTCTTGTGGAGTTTGGCAACTTTGAGTGGTTGAACCACTACAAATGCATTAGTTATAATTCAACTATTTTATACATAAGGAAAGATCACAATTAAAATTTCGCAGAACGAAATGTGAAAATGTGCCTTGCAGCGAGAAATAATTTTTCCTAAAATCGGACCACTTTGATTCAACCGTTTTCACCTGAGATGTTTATTTTTTATATCATTTCTTGTTTTATTATTTGCCACTCTTTTTTTCACCATCCGTTTAATCAAATAATATTGGTGTTATCATAGAAGGAATTTCAACGAAACTTTTCTTTTCTCGCTTGAGATTGCACCTGAACTACTTGAAAATTTCAATCAACTTATTTTATCTTAGATTAAGATAGATACTCCATTATGCCAAATTCTTCTTATATTTCTAAGGATAAAACTGATTACGATTCAAGAAAGTTGGATTCTTTAAGGCGAAATTCTACCAATCATTATATTAATCAAAATAGTAACGCCGGTAACAGTACCGTTGCCACTACTGCTATTCCAACTTTTCAACAGCAACAACAATCAACACAGCAAACCTTTGATCGACCACAATTGCAGTCGTATCAATCAATGCAATCGCCTCAGATTATGCATTATTCTTTTCATTCTCCTCATAGTCGCAATCAATCGCAACAATTACCATCTCTATTACCTCCGACGCCTCAAAACACTCAAATGTTTCAACAACTGCCCCCAGCAATATCAGACAACTCTTACTTGTCATATACTAATCCAATAGTTTCCCCATCCTATAGAGCAAATTCGATAGTCAAAGATAGCAATTATTTATTCAACAATAGCAACTTAAACATGATGAATAATTATTTACCAAATTATAATACTCAAATACCGCAAATACCACTACCACATTCTCGACAACCGTCAATTATTCTAGACAATCCACTTATTAGAATGAAGCCTTCTCCACCTTTACCTTTAAATCATGCTTCTAATAAGTACTCATATACACCATCATATATGACAAATTCCCCTACATCATCTTCATCAGCAACACCGGCTTTGTCAAATCCAGTAACTTCAGCATCTACTTCTAATTCATTTTCACAGCTATCAATTCCAACTAACTCTTTACCAAATAATACAACAAGTAAAATATCAATTCAAAGGCAGAACCCGCTAATTAATCAATATAGTAGCAAAGTTACAAAATCAGGAAAATATATTACAAAACCTTCGGTTTCAATGATTGATGAAGGTACACATAAAAATATTAAACTTGATTATTCAAAAGTAGCTAAACTAACATATGAAATTTCTCAAAATATGATCCCAATATCAAAATTTAAAATTTTGAAACCTAGTAAAGAATCTCTAATAATTCAAAAATCTAAGAGAACTAAGCGTAAATCTAAATTTACAAAAGAGCAAGATGAACTTATTATTAAGTTGAAAAATGAAAATAAAACATGGGTTGAAATTGCAGATATCGCCAAGGTTGATAGTTATTTAGCTGCAAGAAATCGATATCAAGTTTTGATTGGCCAACAGGGTGGTAGTTTGAATGGATGTGGACCTGAAGATGTTTTAACCTTACAAAAGCTAGTCGATGAAGGTGAAATAGAAAAGATGAAATATTTAGCAAAGGAGTTTATGAAGTTCACCGGTAAAGCTTGTAACTATAAAGAAGTTAGTGAATTAATTAGATATTTATTTTGGAAAGACCCGACTCAATTTGACATTGATTCAAATTACTTAGCTGAATTGAAAAAATTACAGAATTTAAGAAACATTGAGTTTGGTAATGATTTAAATAACCAATTAGATTGTGGGGATGAAGAAAATGAGGATAATGGGAATAACATAGTGAACGCTAATGTACCTTCAATTACTGAAGAAACTACATAATATAAACAAAGAAAATATATGTCTATACCAGAACTAAAGTTACCTATAACTATGTAAATTATATAAAAGATTTGTAATATAAAAAAATATGAAAAAAGTTAAGTTAAGTGGCATTAAAACTAGCAAATAGTGGTAAACCAATTAAACCAATTAAACCAAAAAAGTCGTAAGTAAGAAAATCAAAAAGAGTGAAATGAAAACAAACGCACCCCGGACAGAAAAGGAAAATGTCAGGTTAGATAAAATTATAGGTTACATGCAAAACATGATCATCTGATGATAGTTTCTTCATTGACCAACTGTTTTTTGTTTCTTTTTTTTAATTTCTTGTTGCATAGATTGTTGCTGGTCACACTATAGATACTAATAAAAAAATGGAAAGGTTTGCATATGTTACGTTATTGTTAAATTCAGATTATTTACCTGGTACCTTGACTCTAGCTGAATCAATTAGACAAACAGAAACACCATATCCGGTCATTTTATTAATCTCTAAATCCAATGTTTCCAGTGAATGCTATAAAATTATTGAAGAATCAAATTATTTCTCAAGAATTATTAATGTTGATTTAAGTTTATTAAAAACGAAAAACGAGTATGAGTTGAATACAATTTTGAAAAGATCTGATTTATCATTAACTTTAACAAAACTGAATATTTGGGGGTTAACAGATTATCATAGAGTTATTTATTTAGATTCAGATATGTTAGTTGTTGATAATATTGATGAATTGTTTACTATCCTACCAAATTTAACTGAGAATGATATAATTGCATCATCTGATTCTGGTTGGCCAGATATTTTCAATTCAGGATTATTTGTTATACAACCAAGTTACACAACATTTAAAAAATTATTAAATTTCTATGAGAATAATATCTCATTCGATGGTGCAGATCAAGGTTTATTAAATGAATATTTTAACTTAAAATCAAACAAAACTAATGGTAATTGGTACAGATTACCATTTGTTTATAATTGTACCTTAAATTCCAATTATGAATATTTACCTGCATTAATTAGATTCCAAAACTCAATTAAAATATTTCATTTTATTGGTTTAAGCAAGCCTTGGAAAAACCATAATTTATGTTATGATTCAACTTTTGTTAGAATTTTTAATAACAACAATGACAATTTGTATAATTTATGGTGGAATAAATTTAATTCGATTAAAATCAATGGATCTTCAACATTAGATCTTTTAGAAATTTCAAGTAATCTACAAACAAGAATTACAAGTTTGTCATTACATAATAATAAGAAACAACAGAAACTTAATGATGAGCATAATAATTTTAACAGTAAGATTCATGATGATGAAAAAGCAGTTAATAAATGTACTGAAATTTTAAATCCTTTTCTATCGCCAGATTCAAAATCAAACTCAAATTTGAAACCTGAACCACTAAAAGGTTTACAATTTCCAACATATTATTATAAAAAACCAAATTCTTCAATGCATATAACTGATCAAAGTAAAAATGGTGAAGCTTGGAGAATGACAGAAGGTAAAATCAAATGGTCAAATTCAAAATATCTAAAAAACAATAAGAAGTCTAGAGAACTAAATGTTGACGGGGACAATACAAATAATGGAAATAATGGAACTTTAAGCATTCTGGATTCTTATGTTACTAGCCATCCTATTTTTCCATGGGAAACCTCAGAAAATAAAACGAAAGTTTCAAGAACCTTCAAACATTCCAATAACTATGAGCCTCCCACTTATAGTATTTCAATAATAAACAAAAAAAGGGATGTCGATGGTGATGATGATGAGGATGAGGATGAGTATGAGGATGAGGATGAGGATGACAATCCCAATGATGAAAATAATGATAAGCTTAAATTGCTGGGATTTAATGATGGTCTGAATTTCGAAAGATTTTTGAATAAAAAAGAAACAAATATCGAAGCTAATTTTGAAAGAGAGTTGGAAGAGGCCGAGAACTTAATGATAGAGAAAACCGAGTCATTAGAGAACGAGTCATTTGCCATCACTAGAGAAGCTGCAAGGATTGAAAAAGAGTTAGATGAAGATGATAGGAGAAGAGAACAAGAAAGAGAAGAGGAGGAAGACAAAGAAGAACAAAAGAAAGAAGAAGACGAAGAAAAAGAAGAAAAAGAGTATGATGATAATGATGAAGATGATGATTATAAACCTCTGAGTCGAAAGGAAATGAATATTGAAGCTAATTTTGAAAGAGAGTTGGAAGAGGCTGAGAACTTAATGATAGAGAAAACCGAGTCATTAGAGAATGAGTCGTTTGCCATCACTAGAGAAGCTGCAAGGATTGAAAAAGAGTTAGATGAAGATGATAGGAGAAGAGAACAAGAAAGAGAAGAGGAAGAAGATGAAGCAGATGAGGAAGAAGAAAGGAAAGAGGAGGAAGGAATAAGAAGAATATGATGGTAAAGATGAATAGAACAATGGTGGTATCTGAGTGGTATATTTTTAATTTATTTTATATAATCGCATATATATTAAAGCTTACACATTAATTTTAGGGTAGAAAATCTAATTCTAAGTGAGAAACCTTGACAAACAGTAATCAAAAGAAAAGGGAAAATGAAGATAAACAAAAGCAAGTCTAGATATTTAAAAATTATGATATTCATTGATTAGATGAAACCTGTGGCATTTGAGAATTTCTAGCAGACGCATTTTCTCTTAAATAAGTCAACTGTCTAGTTCTGAAAGCTTCATAATGTACTAAACTAGTGGTTTCAATTAAATCAAACAAATGGGTTCTAGTTAAAAAATCTCTCAAATAAGTGAATTCACATTGAGTAACATCTTCAACATTAATCATACCCCACCTAGTTCTTCTACCTCTAATTGTTTCACCAGTTGGAGTTGTAATGATATTTTCAGAGCCAATAACAGCAAATGGTAATAAAGATCTGATGTCGCTATTAAATTGAATTTCTTCTTCAGTTAATTCTTCTTCATAATCATTTTCATATGGATACATTTTTAAATTATAAAGTTTGAATTGTTCTTGTAAAATATTCTTAAATTTAGATCTTTCATCCAATGTTAAGGTATCAGCCTTTGCAATAATTGGTATAACATTTGCAACTTCAGTCAATCTTTTCAAAACTTGAATATCTAAAGCTTTTAAACCATAACCGTTTGGTTGAATAAAATATAGAACACAGTGAACTCTGGTATCCTTAATAATTTTTTCTCTTGAAGCATTTAATTCTCTCCTTAAGTATTGATTTTGTTGATCTTTAATATATTTTAAGATTGGTTCCCAAGATTTATCATTATTTAATTGATCACCAAAACCAGGAGTATCAATAATATTTAGATTTAATCTAACATTATTTTCAATTAATGAATGAGATGTAACTTTAATTTCAGTTGTTTTATCAATTGGTTCATTGATTGTGTCTCTACCGTTTGAATCAACCATATGAGAACTGAACAAAGTATTAATTAATGTTGATTTACCTAAACCTGAATAACCTACCATCATAATGTTTAAATTAAAACCTCTTTTAACCAGTCTATTTTCAATTTGAGTTGTGATTGTATCAAAACCAACATAATTCGAAGGATGGGAAACTGGAGTTTCACCTGAAGAGAGACCGTTAGTGTGAGTATCGGCACTGACTTGAGACATCGTTTTAAAATAGAATTACTGTGGTGAATCAAATGAACCAGCACAGGATATATACAAAAACACATTCAACTTCAATCCCTATTCTGTTCATGTCAACAAAGGGGAACAAACGCGTATCTGACACAACAAGCATGCACACTGTGCAAACCCTTTATGCCAATTTTTTTCACTTTTCTCTTTCTCGACATGAATTGAATACCATATAGAAGAAGGTATAGATTCTGAATAGACCTCATAAATACTTATATAGTCACACAAATCATGTCTATTATCTTAAGATCAACAGGCCTCGTAGGTCTTGCAGATTTGTTGCCTAGAGTTGGAATTCCTTCCATTAAAATTGGAGTTTCCATTCCTTCCTTCCTTCAACCTGCTCAACAGGAACAAAAAAAATCTTTACAAGAACATCTCTGTGATCATGCAGAACATGCACAAGTTGCACCTGAAGGAATACAAATTGATGCAGGTATTTTAAAGGCTGCACCGAAGAAGAAGACTTCACATATGAAAAGAAGACAAAGATTATACGCTCCAGGTGATAAACAAATTAAACTTAAAGATAATTTAAATAGATGCCCAGCTTGTGGTAATTATAAAAAGTCACATTATCTTTGTATGCACTGTGTTGGTCAAATTAGAAGATACTGGAAAAATAGAGATTCTCCAGCTCCAAGAGAAAAAGAAGAATTCGTCAATCCACGTGATGAGCAGATACTGTATCCAGGTAAGACTGAAAGAGAACATGAAAAGAAATTACAATCCAAAGATTGGCTTTTAAAGAGACATAAAACTCTTCCGGTTGAATAAATATGGTCTTTAATGTCATTTATTGTAACCAGAACACACAACATGCAACTACAAATTATACATTGAATGGTCTAGCCATAAATATAACCTTCTACTATATTTAATATATCCTGTATAAACTCACGTGTAAATATAAATTACTCATATGAATATGATGTAGATCAGTGAATTAGTGCGATACTAAATAAATAGAATATAATGGCTATTGACGATTGTATTGATCAAATACAAGAAACTTTTTCCAGGCGGTGTAAACGAAAGATTTTATTTTTTGTGAAGTTTAGTTCAATCGGACCATTTGTAACTGTTTTTCAGCTAGTACTCTTTCTTTTTCAATTTCGAAATAATCGAAGATTATCATTTAACAATGCCGGTACAAATGCGTGATGCGTTAGCTCTAGTTCCAGACGAGGAACCGGTTTTAAAAAAGAAAAAGATTACAAACTTTAATAAAAAACTACATTTGGCTACACCTAGAACAATAACAAATTTCCATCAAAATGTTCCAAAACACCCATTAGGTATCAAACCTTCAACGAATATAATACTTGCAGATGAATCAGATTTAGATCAAATAGGAAATTCTGCGGGCTCCCTATTCAAAAAATTACCTGATGATATAATACTGAATATACTTGGTTTATTAAGCAAAATTGATCTCCAAAATTGTTCAAAAGTTTCTAAATTTTGGTATGCATATACATCTTTTGATGAACTTTGGAGAAATTTATATACATCCAAAACACCAGAAGCAAGAGTGAAATTAGGTATTGCCTTTGATAAATGGAGGGGAGCTTGGAAATCATCAATTTTGAATATCGATTCAAATAGATTAGCCAATATTGACTGTTCAAACACTGTTTATTCCGATGCTTTATTTACTCCATATGCTAATTCATGCATTGACTATTTACAAATATTTGGTAAAATTATCAAAGAACAAGAAGATCTAAAAAATATTTATGGTTATAGAGATGCTAACGAATTGAAGAATCCAAGTTATTTCCCATTTAGGGGTAGAATCCCTCGTATTGAAGAATCAACATTCACTTATGAGATGTTCGAGAAAAATCACTGGTGTGATCATCCATTTATTTTAGGTACAAATGATGAAATGAGAAATGAGAAGAGATGGCCGAAATGGACAATTAAATACCTACTTGAAAGATTCCCTAATGTTAAGTTTAGACAAGAGTCAGTTTTATGGGAATTATCAAAATATGAATCTTATGCCCTAAATAATAATGACGAAAATCCATTATATCTATTTGATTGTAGGTCAGACGCAATGAAAGAATTATTGCCTACTGGTTACTTTGCTGATCCTCCAATTTTTGCAACAAAAGATTTATTTAAGGTTTTCGATAAATGTAGACCTGATCATTCCTGGTTGATTACTGGACCAGCAAGATCGGGTTCAACATTTCATAAAGATCCAAATTCAACTGATGCATGGAATGTTGTATTGGAAGGTTCAAAATTATGGATTATGTTACCCCCTGGTATGAAACCACCTGGGATTTTTGTCAGTGATGATGCGAGTGAAGTCATTTCACCAGTTGGATTAGCAGAATGGGTTAAAAGTGGGTTTTGGAACGATTCTATACAAATCAGTGATGAAGCAACATTGGATATAAACAAAGATTCTGGCTCTGGGGGGTTTAGAACTTGTGTTATTGGGATTACATTTAAGAATGAATGCATGTATGTTCCATCGGGTTGGTGGCATTCAGTCATAAATCTAGAAGATTCAGTTGCATTTACATCAAATTTCCTTCCTCCTTGTAAAATTAATAATGTATTAAATTTTATGAATAAAAAACGTGATCAAGTTAGTGGATTTAGACATGATTTATTGCAAGAGAGATTAAATGATTTTTTGAGTAAAAATAAAGATCTAGATAATGAGAATATACAAGTCATGAAAGAGTACTTATCAAGAGATGATCTGAAAAATAATGATGAAGATGTTGGTGAATTAAAGGGCACAGAGCGCATGCCTGTTTTTGAAACTTTTGTTGAATTCTTGAAAAGTAATGGATATGAAGGACTGGTAAAAGAAGGATTATCAAATATACTGGATAATGATGAAAGTTTTGATTTAAAGGTTAAAAAATCAGATGTTTGGGAAAGCTTAACAAAGGAAGCAAGGGAAGAAAAAAAAACTGAAGGTGGTTTCAAGTTTGAATTTGATTTTGAAAATGAATAAATAATTGGTTAATACAGTCTATAAAATATATACTATGTACACAAGCAAGATCTAATCTACTTCTTTTCTGTAAGTATTGAACTAACAGTTTCATAAACACCTAAGAAAATAGCACCTCCAGCACTAATCCACATTGTTCTTGGACCTATACCACTAAACAAAACACTATAACCCTCTTCTTTAACAATAGTTTTGAATAATTGTATGACATTTATTCTTTCTTTACTCAACATTAATCTGGTTTTCAAAACATCCAACGGGGTCGTGACAGCAGCTGCAAAACCACCTGCAATGGAACCACAAATTGATCCTTTAATTGGAGAAATTTTATCAACGTTTTCATAAGATGCCCAAACGGATTTCATATGCTCATACAATGGGAATTGAATAATAGTAAATGGAATTTCTCTCATGATTGTTGTCGACCAACCTCTATAAAGCCCTTTGAACACACCTTCACCCGATTTATTTGATATAATATATTTGAAGGATTCCAAGGATGAATTAAATTGTAACGATTGTGTACGTTGTTTAATAACTTCAGCAGGGACTCTAACCATACAAGCGGCAATTTCACCAAAGGAGGCCGAAATCATATGAGATAAGTGTGTTGAAGTAGATTGGTTTAAGGACGGAAAATAAGTTGGTAATTCGGCTTTAAAAAATGTTTTCGATGTATCATAAGTAATAAAAAATAAAGATGCAGAAGGAGCAGATGCAACAACTGCACTTCCTAAACCTTTGTATAAACCACGAAATCCACCATTACTGAAAAATCCACCTTTTGCTTGCAAACGTGTCTTAAGGGTATCGATTGGAAAGAAAGCTAGATCAGTCGCTGTTCCAGCAGCACCACCACTGATAAGAGAAACTAAAAAGAGGTTTTGTTGTTCCATTGGTAATTGCAGGAGTTTTTGTAAAATTCTATAGCAGAATAAACACCAAAGATCAACGGTTTATATTTGTTTTGTGACAGTCGTGTCTCTTCTTTTTCTCTTTTGGTGATTCCCATGATTCAATTCATGTTGAAAAGCGAGAAACAAGATTAATAAATAATTTTAGGCAAATTCAGCGAAAAGTCAAAAATAAAGAACGAAATCACCGGATCCGGTTTGCAGTTGAGAATTTGCATTTTTGCTGAATAATGAATAATTTACCTTCTCCATAGATCTAACTCGTTAGGTATTCTTATATTCTTCATATCCCAAACAGAAATGCATACTGCAAAACAAATGAGAACACAGCTTGCCTCTGCTTCCATGCTTTTTAAAAAGAATGTTTCCAGGGGCCGTTTCTTATCAGCTGCTACGACACAAATACAACCTCCAACTGGATCATCACTTTCATTAGCAAATTCCAATAGAGATAATTCCTTGTATGGTAATCGTCCAATTTATTTGGATATGCAAGCGACTACTCCTGTTGATCCAAGAGTTTTAGATAAAATGCTAGAATTCTACACTGGGTTTTATGGTAACCCGCATTCTGCAACCCATGCTTATGGTTGGGAAACTGAAGCAGAAGTTGAAAAAGCAAGAACTCACGTTGCAGAAGTTATTGGTGCTGATCCAAAAGAAATCATTTTCACATCAGGTGCAACAGAATCAAATAATGCTGCTTTAAAAGGTGTTGCAAGATTTTATTCGAAAACAAAGAAACATATAATTACAACACAAACTGAACATAAATGTGTTTTAGATACTTGTAGGCATTTACAAGACGAAGGTTTTGAAGTTACTTATTTAAAAGTCAATGAAGATGGTTTGATTGACCTAGAAGATTTAGAAAAGGCAATACGTAAGGATACTGCAATTGTTTCAATTATGACCGTTAATAACGAAATTGGTGTTATTCAACCGTTAGAAGAAATCGGTAAACTCTGTCGTAAGAATAAAGTTTTCTTTCACACTGATTGTGCTCAAGGCTTCGGTAAGATTCCAATTGATGTCAATAAAATGAATATTGATTTAATGTCAATTTCTTCTCATAAAATATATGGTCCAATGGGTATTGGTGCATTATTCGTTCGTAGAAGACCAAGAGTTAGATTAGATCCAATCATTAATGGTGGTGGACAAGAAAGAGGTTTAAGATCTGGTACTTTAGCTCCACCTTTGGTTGCAGGTTTTGGTGAAGCTTCAAGATTAATGGTTAAAGAATTTGATCGTGACCAAAAACATATTTCAAAACTTTCAAGCAAATTAATTAAAGAATTGTTATCAATTGAACATACTCAATTAAACGGTTCTCCAACTCAAAGATATTCAGGTTGTGTCAATGTTTCATTTGCCTACGTTGAAGGTGAATCTTTATTAATGGCATTGAAAGATATTGCATTAAGTAGTGGTTCAGCTTGTACCTCAGCTTCTTTAGAACCATCGTATGTTTTACATGCTTTGGGTGCAGATGATGCACTAGCTCATTCAAGTATTAGATTTGGTGTTGGTAGATTTACAACTGAAGCGGAAGTTGATTATGTCTGTCAAGCAATGAAGGAAAGAGTTGGATTTTTGAGAGAAATGTCACCATTATGGGAAATGGTAAAGGAAGGTATTGATTTAAATAGTATTGAATGGGCTGGACATTAAGTTAGTTTTTTTTGTTCATGTGTGATCTTTCATTTTAGATAAACAACTTATCAAGGTATCTATACTTCTTTTTGTGTAATAAGATTATCGTGCTGTACATAAACATTTTAATAATGAAAATCTGAAGCTTTTGAAATATTTGAAAAATATAAATATTCGGGAAACAACAAAATGAAAAAGCTTTCTCATTTAGAAATTGTTTAAATAACTAATAATATTAGTAAATTATAGAATACTATATACATTTGTTAAAAAAAAAAGCAAAAAAAAATGAAATAAATAATGGCAATTATATTTTAATGGAAAAATAGAATAGAGTAAAATAAATCAAAATGATTAGAATCATAAAAAAATTAGTCGAAAGGTTAAAAACGTGAAAGAAGAAATAAATCATTAAGTTAAATTAATTGTGGGGTATCATGGATGCATATGTATATTTTATCAGTTTAAACTAATTATCTTTCATCATCGCTTAAATCAGGGTTTATGACTCTTAAACCACGTTTATTTGATGTATCACTTTCACTACCACCGGCAGCATCTGGCAAACTTCCTTCACTAAATCTACGTGTACCATAACCTATACTTAGATCATCAGTGTTGTATAATGCAGGGTTTCTACCAAAACCAGTTAATCCTATATTATGATTTAAATGATTGCCATTATGAAGTGAAATCGAATCATCTCTGATTGATTTTTCATTATCGTAATCATCACTCTTACGATTTCTGCCTGATATACAAAATAGATTAACTCCAAAAAGCCATAATATCAATAATGTTAAAAGAATTGTACCACAAACTACCCCGACTACAATACCAGCAATTGCACCATGACTTATACCACTAGTTGATTTTCTATTATTTGCTGACGTTAATGAACTTAAATTTGATGCAGATGGTGCTAATGTGGCAGTTAAAACTGCTGTTGCTGTCTTAACTTCAATTGAAACAGATGTAACGCTTTGAACAATTGTAACTAATGACTGCTGTGAATTTATTATTGATGTAGCAACTATAATTGATGATAAAATCGAAGTTTTCGTAATTTCAGTCTCTTGGAATGCAGTTGAAGTATCACGTGTGGTGAGCAATATTGATATCGATGAAGTTTTTGAAGTTGAAGATGAAGTGGAAGATGAAGACGATGTAGATGAAGACGATGTGGAAGAAGATGTAGAAGAGGAAGATGTAGAAGTGGAAGACGTAGAAGAAGATGTAGAAGAGGAAGATGTTGTGGTTAATGTTGTGGTTGGTGTTTCTGATGTTGATGAACTCGATGTGGTGGAGGTAGATTCTGATGAAGATGAGCTTGATGACGACGACTCTGAAGAACTTGTACTCGATGATGTGGAAGTTTCGGACGATGATGATTCTGATGACGATGATGATTCTGATGATGATGATGATGATGATGAAATGTCCGTTTCTGCAGTATATGTCCCATCTGGTTCCATCGAATTGTCAACTATAACTCTAAAATAGCCACTGCCTCCACAGTTTTCTTGTGGGTAACCTACACAAGAAGTTGAACAAAGACTTGAATCAACAGAAACAGTGGTGTCAATATTGTCACCACAATAACACTCATCTCCATTCGTTACTGCTATAACATAGCTGCCAAGACACTGGCTTTCACAATGACCAGAAGATTGATATACGTAAGAGTTCTTAAATGACAAATTCTCTATTGCATTAGCGGCAAAACATCCGACTTCCTTATATGCAAATGAAGGATTTATTATAATGAATAGTATTGTTAAAATTTGGAAATATATAGAAACATGCATAATTGTAAATAATGATGTGTAGTTCAGAAGAGTAGAAATCTATAATTTGTGACTATAGTATGAAGTTCTAATTATGAGGCATATACAACTGCCAAACAATAATCTAATATTAATTGTTCTATAACTTTTTTTAGGAATAGAAGAATCAGATAGATACGTGTGACGAATAAACGATGTCAGCGGATGTATTAGTGTAACTATGAAGCTAGGATTTCTGGGCTATGTTAATAGTATAAAAGCAGAATGAGTTATATGCGTCTCTCTAATGAGCGATGAACACTATTCTTATGTACTAGTCCTTGCTAGCTAGTGAAGCTTTGATAAATTGAGAACTAAAAGAGAAAAGAGAAAGTGACAAGGTATATTCTCGATTAGTCCAAGTAAAATAAAATTCTTTTGTTTGTTGTCTTCTCACAGAAAAGTAAACAGAAGAAAACAAGATTTGGACGTCAAATGCGTATGAATGCAGAAGCTTGTTGATACACTATCAATGGCGTATAGCAATTGCTTTTTGTTTATAAAAAATGTAAGTAAGTAAGGGACCCAAAGTTGGAGCAGTAAGGAGAATCTGAGAAAATTAAACTGAAACTTCGACGGAACACCCCCTGAAGGTACAACAATAAGAGAAAAAAACAAAACAAGCGATTTTTTTTGTTTTGTTTTCGATTTTCCATTTTCCATTTTTAGCCTCCAAGTCGATTCAGTTTCCGACATACAATCATTAAAATCTTACATATTAATTATTACTCATATTTATTCCTTTTGTTCTATAGGAGTTAGTATATAGTATCTACACATATTCAGAAGTAAACATCTATGCAAGAAGTTTTTTGACTTCTGCTGCAACTGCATCACCAACTTCAACAGTACTTGCAGATCCACCTAAATCACCAGTCATGACACCTGAATCAAGAACATTACTGACTGCCTTTTCCACAATTCTACCTTCTTCAACTAAATCTAAACTTAATTTTAACATCATTGCCGCAGATAAAATAGTTGCAATAGGGTTAACTTTATTTGCTTCCAAATCTGGTGCAGAACCATGACACGGTTCATAAAGACCAAATGCTTTGTTGGTATCTGGTAATGATGCCAATGATGCCGAAGGTAATAAACCTAATGAACCTGGAATAACACTGGCTTCATCTGATAAAATATCACCAAACATATTTGAGGTAATAACAACACCATTTAATTTGGTTGGTGATTTAACTAAAATCATTGCAGCTGAATCAACTAATTGATGTTGAAGTGTCAATTGTGGGAATTCTTCTTTTAAAACCTTTTCAACAGTTTTTCTCCATAATCTTGAAGATGCTAAGACGTTTGCTTTATCAACTGACCAAATTGGTAATGGTGGGTTGTTTTGCAATGCTAAAAATGCAGCCATTCTTGTAATTCTTTCAACTTCTGGAACTGAGTAAGCTTCGGTATCCCATGCTTTACCACTACCATTGTCTTCTTCTCTTTCACCGAAATAAATACCACCAACTAATTCTCTAACAATTAAAATGTCAGTACCTTTAACAATACTACTCTTTAATGGTGATAAATCTAATAATTTATCACTTGCAAAGTTACATGGTCTTAAGTTTGCATATAAGTTTAATTCTTTACGAATTTCTAATAAACCTTGTTCAGGTCTAACTGAACCAGTACCCCATTTTGGACCACCAACTGCACCTAATAACACAGCATCTGCCTTTTTAGCAGCTTCTAATGCTTCCTTTGGTAATGGAACACCAGTTGCATCAATTGCTGCACCACCAATAAGATGATTTTGGAAATTAAATTGGATTTCTGGTTTAATTTCACTGATTGCTTTTAAAACTTTAACTGCTTCAGCAACAATTTCAGTACCGACGTGGTCACCTGGTAAAAGAACGATGTTTTTAGTAGACATATTAATTATACAGTATTAAACCTTTTTATGGTAGTGTAAAAATTCAACTGATTCTTTTTCCACTACGTTGTATTTCGATGTAATGTTAAAACAGCCGAATAACACTTTCTTCAACGAGTGAAATCCGATAGCGGAATCAGAAATTTTGGGCAGTAGCCGGTACCGGAATAAGCTGTTATAGTCGATCGTCCTTTTCGTATTTTTTCGAATTTTTTCAAAATATTTGTCTCTACACTCTTATATAAAACTTTCTAGCTACGTATAAAATGGGTAAAAACTAGATTTGTTCTTGAATAAATGCATCAATATCAACTTCGTTTAGCGGTGCATTACGTTTAGCAGAAACTTGATGTTTCTTTGACTCTTCTTTCTTTTCTAATCTTTGTAATTTACTTAATGGCCCCCAACCAGTAACTGGTTCCTTTAATCTAAAAGGTTCTAAAAATTTGACACATTCAAGGAATGCATCACCCAATTTATAGATTTCAAAAATGATATCTTCGGTACAAATGACTCCAACTTCACCTAACTTTTCCTCAACTAGATTATTATCATTTAATGGAATTATTTTGAAATCATGACCTTCAACTAATTTTGTCTCTTCGCCTTCTTTCTTTTCAACAGTTTTATCTTCTTCATTTTCAATATCAATTTTAACAGTAGCATGTTTTTGAATTAAATTTCTAACAGTTGATAAAGTTGGTGTACCAACAACAACATATGGATTAATTAAATGTAATAGTGGTTCAACTTTTTTATTTAATCGCACAAATGTACCTTGATTAACCTTCTTTAAACGTAAGATATGTAAGACTTTTTTTGCTCTAATTGGAATTTCACCCATATGTGGATTTGGAATACGGAAAACAAATAATAAACGTTCATCTTGATTAGTAGTTTCATTGTTTTCATCTTCCTTTGGAAAATTTGATTTATCCCATTTAGAAATTCTCTTAATTCTTTCCTTTTCACGATCAGTTGCTAATTTACGTGCAACGATGGATTCAACACGTACAAACTTACCGTTAGATTTTTTTGCATTTTGTTTCTTTAAACGCTCTTCTGCACGACGTTTCGCTTGTTGTTGTTTTTCAATACGTAAACGATCTGCATTCTTACGTTTCTTTAATAAAATTTCTGGGTTAGAATTAAGTTTATTTGGGTTTTCAGTTGACATTCCGAATGTTTTAATGAAGAAATAAAGAAACAAAAGGTTGAAAATTTTTCAAAAAAAAAAGATTGTAATAAATAAAATTCATGAAAAAAATTTAATTTTTCCAGATGCGGAATGAAAAAAACAGGAAAGAAATTTCTAAGGATAACAAACTGTCGACGCGTCGGCATCCTATCCTTATTATATAGAATTATATGCACTAATAAGATTGTTCGACTTTCCCTCTATTAATACGACGATCAGTTTCCATTTGAACAATATCAAATATTTCACCATTCCATTTTTTAGAAAATGCTCTTTTACCGAATTTTTCACGTGATACATAAACTGTATTTTCTCTAATTTTTGATTTTTCAAGATCATTCAAATTACTTGCAAGTAAAAGCATTTCCGTTAATGTTGGATATTCTTTAATCGTTGATTTACTAAAATCGGGGTCTGTTTCATCTTTAAAAAATAAACCTGATCTTTCATTGTCATTAACTTTCAGAATTTTTTTCATTTCTTTTCTAGTTAAAACCTTTCCATCGATTCTAGGTACAACTATATCTTCTAATGGACCAGCACTTGCATGACATAAGGGAATTGCACCATTTAGCATATATTCAACAACAGAAATACCAAAATGTTCTTTCCACATACAATTGATACCAAAATCAGAAACTTTAAGCCAATTTTGAACAGTATGAGTTGATGCATTTAATTCAAAAATAATCAGGTCTGATGGAATTTCCAAATCTTGGACTAATTGTTCTAGCTCCTTAATATAACCTTCATCAATACCTTCTCTAACTGAGCCAATTAATATTAATTTATGTGGTGTTTTACCACTATCTAATTTACCTAAGTACTTTTTATAATGACTAATTAATAATGTATGACGTTTTTCTGGTCTAAATTGAGCTAAATAAGTAATGTAGTTTTCTCTTTTCCAGGACAGTATGTCATCAATTGTGACTTTATCAAAATTTTCATCATCATAACTCACACAAGGTGGGTATAAAATAGACTTATTAAGATCAATAACATCACCCACCCAATTACTCAACGCATTTGTAACATTTTCTCCTGTCCAAGTTGAATTAAATAATATTATATTAACAAACATGAGATTAACTGAGTATAGTTTTAATAAAATCCACCAATAAATAAATTTAATAATTCCATAAATTCCACCTATATTTTTAGCTGCATTTAACATATCTCTGCTAATTGTTGGATAATGAATGTAGCTAATAATTGGAATATCTAATAACCCAAAAATAAAAGAATAGCTAAATGGAACACCAATTGTATCAATGAAAATATCCGGGGTTAATTGATAGAATCCTAAAAAGACTAAAACAATTGACCCAATAGCTTGCCCAATAATACTGAAAAACTTATAGGAATTACCATTGATTAACCATTGATATTTATCAGGTAAATGAATGAAAACAATTCTATCTCTTAAATTTTGTCTTTCATCTTTAAAAAAATTTATACCAAATGTATCATAAACATCTTTTAAAATTGAATAAATTGAAGTTTTTGTTGATGGTGTAAAGGTATAAATAATGACAACATTGTTTTCATTGTTTTCTAATATTGATACAACGGCTTCCCATAATACTTTTTCACCACCACCTAATGTGTAACTGAATGGATGAAAAAATCCAAATAATTTTTTACGTTCAATATCATTTGGTAAAATTGGTTTAATATTTCTTAAAAAACTAGACTTATTCTCATCTAATCTATCGATTTTGGATATTCTTAATCTATAATATTTTGAATCGGTATTGTCAACATCTGAATTATCTATTGAATTTTTAGAGTTTAATGGTAGTGTTGAATATAGTTGTGGTTTCAAACTACCCATAATTAGCCTTCTACGAAATGATGAAGACTTTATACCTATTTTTTTAACTGGAATTAAACCATTTGATGTTTCAACAGCAGTAGAAATTATGTCACGAAAATCAGTTGATGGTACAAAGAAATACCTCTGGAAAAATGGTCTACTACCTTTATAAATTAAAAATATCAAGACTGATACAAATGTCAATGCTGAAATTAATAAATTGAAAAATTTATCAGTTGTTAAATAATTTGAGGTGCATTTTATTGGTTCAAGTATGGTTTGATCTTGGAATATATCATCCATGGTCAAACTTATTGATTGGTTAACAATATATAAATTGAAGGAACTAGTAAGCCATGGGCCTGTCTTCGTTTAAGTAAAGTTGTTACGAATTACAGCGATGATAACAAATTTTATGAAAGTGAAAAAAATAAAAGCCACGGTGATGTCCGAAGTTAAAAATTCGAAATTATTGACATTAGATTGACAATTAAAATATAAAATATTGCAAAGTAAAACAAGTAATAATGTAAGCAAATTTAAGTAAAGATTTAGAAAATTTTGATTAACACAACGAAGAATCATAAGAAAGTATAATGAAAAGAGAGAAAAATATAAGAGAACAAACTAAAAAAACTAAAACGTATGGAAATAGATGTAAAAACAAAAATATTGTCAAAAAAAAAAAAAAAAAACAGGCATATTGACTAGCTGAACATAACTAGTTAATCTATCTAACGATTTTCGTCAACCCCTAATTCACCAACTTTTTCACTTAATTCTTCAACTCCATCCATACGAACACCATTGTTTGTTAATTCTGAATTAACACTGTAAGTATGAACAGGGAGAGTATTTTGAGTATTTTGAGATTGTGAATGTGCCTGTGCCTGTGCCTGTGCCTGTGCTTGTGCCTGTGCCTGTGCCTGTGCTTGTGCCTGTGCCTGTGTTTGGGCTTGTTGGACTGATGAAGTTAAACTGAATGCACGCTGTTGTAATTCTCTTTGTTCTTCTAACAATTGACGTTGTTTTTGTTCAAGTAATTGCTGTTGTTGAATTAATAGCGCTTGTTGTTCTGCAATTGAACCTGGCATTGGTGATAAATTAGATTTTCTTTTTTGTTGTTGTTGCTGTTGCTGTTGTAATAAATTAAATGAACTTCCAGTATTTTCATTAATTTGACTATTTGCATTCTCATCATCGACTTCAGGAATTGGCAATTCTTTTTTTGCTAATAATACATCAGGTTTCACAGGTATTGAGATTATGTCATTGTTATCTAATAATCCCATATTAACTGATGAAGATTGAGTTTGTTGTGGACTTAATACAACGCTATTATTAGCAGTAGTAGCAGTAGTAGTTGTTGCTGTATTATTGAATCTTGATGATCTATCAATCTCTGTATTGTTAGTCAGCGCAGTAGCAGAGCTAACATTACGTTTTCTATGTGTAAGTATACTTGCAGATGTGGAAATATCACCACCACCTCCACCTCCATTACGACGTAATAAACGTTTTCTTTCAAGTGCAATTGAAGCTCTTGCAACTGGATCAGATAATTGAGTTAAACGCTTGATATCATTATACCAACTCATCATTAAATCGTAAGATTCAGCTCTGAAGACCCAATTGTGACCCTTAGATAATAATCCTGAACTTTGACCGTGCATAATAACAAACTTATGGTAAGAATTTGGATTTTTCTCATCCTTTCTTGAATGCTCACTAACAGATAATTCACTTAACAACAATGATCTTTCAGGTAATAGATCTTTACGTCTATCAGAAGATTTAAATTCGTGTAAGAAACATGAAGTTAAAACATACCATGAACGTTGATAAGATTTTAGAAATTTTGACTTTCTTTCAAGCCAACCAGATCTAATTTCGTAAGTTAATGAATCATTTTGATACTTATATTTAACTTCAGAAGATTTTCTCATTGGTAAATCTAATTCAATAAAATTTGAATGATCTCTATCAATGAAAGAATCCCATTCGATTGAAGGCTCCTTTGTTAAAATTGTTGAATCTAATTTTGAAATTAATGCATCAAAAACATTTTGGGATTGTTGACCTAATAATTTTGCATAAACTGTTAATGCAGTTTGTAATTCAATATAAACAACTTTTTCTAATTCTTTACCCGAAGTTTGAATATTAGTGAAAGCTTCATGTAAATAATTTTCTTCGGTTAATTGACGTCTAATTGATCTATCTAAGGCAAATCTGATTATATAAGGATCATCCTTTGGATCTAAACCTGACGCACCAATTTTGGCGGTATCAATTGATTTAATATAACTAATCAATAATCTTGAAGTTTCATTTTGATATTTGTTAACTTGATTTTTAAAATCAGATTGTAAAGATTTAATTTCTTTAATTTTAACTAATAAATCTCTTTTCAAATCTTCTAATCTTGGAATGATTGTTGAGTTTAGTTCTTTAACAGTTGATTGAGCTAATAACGCAGCGTTGGAATGATATTGATATAAAATTGTAGGTAGATCTTGAATTGAGCCTGAACCTAAAGGTAAAAAGAATTTTTTAGCTAATTCAAATTCATTTGACTTATTTGAATCATTAGAATTATAATAATTTAAATCTTGGTTGTTATCTTTGGTGGTAGATGTAGAAGTTGAATGAAAAATTGAATTAGAATTAGCTGCTGTCGGATTATTTGAAACTCTTAAAGGCTGATAAAATTCACCGTCTAAGCCTTGTGTCAAAAACGGGAAGCTAATTGCATGATGTAAACGAATGTGTTGTCTTGTAATTTCTTCATGAACCGAAACAGTTTCTTGCAAATAGTGAGATAAAGCAGATATTATGATTCTCCAAGAATTAAAACGAGCAGCTAAAATATCAGTTGGATTTGCATTTGTTGGAATTGTAATTGCTAAAGGATCTGCATAATTTAAAGGAGAAGCTGATTTGAGTTTTGGATCTAATTGAGATAATTGGCTGCTGTTCATATTATTATTGTTGCTATTATAGTTATCAGCTGCTGTACCATTCGTTGAAATTGAAGAAACCAAAGACTTGGCTTGTTGAACTTGTTTGTTTCTTTGATTTTCCAACTGTTTAAGTTGCAATTGGTTTTGCTGCAATTGCTGTTGAGACACGAGACTCATTGTAATTTGGATATACAAAGAAAAAAAAGTTATAAGGGAAAAAATACAAAAAAAAGATAAGGAACAATGATAGTCACCACTAAACTAATTAAAATAAACCTTCTTTGAGTATCATCATCATTCATCCATTCTCAGTTGTTGTTCTGTTCTGACCACCCAAAGAGGAAAAACGAGAAAACACACATCACTTGCGTCGGTCGACGCTACTTAAAAGGAAAGGGATCGTCATGGCGGAAGTGGCTTGGCCCACCATTGTTTCCTGGGGATGGCATAAACATTCCGCCGGCGCCACGCGAATGTCCCAGTGGGTTTCTGCTTCCCAGTGGGAGACGATCGCCCTCGCCGTAACCATCGGTGGGGAAACCTGATAGATTAGGTATTGGCCCACCAAACTGCCCACGCAGTTGATATTCATCCTCAAAACCTGGGCGGGGGTCGTGGGCCGGGCCGGCGGGATTCAATGGGTTGATGTTAGACGCAACGCCACCTGGGAAAAGCACTGAAAGATCTTCGGGAGAGAGCTGGAGAGGGAAGCTAAGGGTGTTGGTGTCAATTGTGGTGGAGCCTGCCTTGAAAACAAAGGAAGACGTCTGTTCAATGGGAGTATTAGGATGTAAATGTTGTAGGAGTTCTTGGGGGGTATTAAAATACATTTGGTTGGGTTGTTAGTATAAATAGATCGGAGTAGGAGAGAAGTAGATTCAAACAAAGATCACGCTTGATAAATAGGTAGAGTTGGCAAAAAATAAAAAACATTCGTTGTTCTTTCCCTTTTGGGGTGCGTTTAATAGAAAAGCCGATAAGTAAACGTTGAAGTTTAAATAGTCAGGGTTCTGGCCTAGGGTTGATGCTGATGGTTGAAACCAAAATCCGGGCCATATCCGGTACTGCAATAATCTGCTTTTATACTTTGATTAAGTATGACTAAAAGGCAAGTCCTTGTTGTAGGTGCTGGTGTTGTTGGTTTGACCACTGCTGTTGAGTTGAAATCTAAATATGGTGATTCAGTGGATGTTACTGTTATCTCAAAACACCTACCCGGTGACTCAGCTACTTTTTACACATCTCCAAAAGCTGGTGCTCATTGGATTTCCACAAACCATAAAGAACATAAAGACTGGCATTTAGCAACTTACAAAAAATTAAAGGATTTGTCTAAAATTCCAGAAACTTTCATTAAACCTTATACTCTTTACATGGGAGATATTGTTCCTAAAGGTGAAAAAATTCCTGAATTTGAAACCCCTTGGTTCAAGGATGATGTCGAAGAATACAAATATTTAGGTAATGATCCTAAATTTCCTAATGTTCAAAATTTATATGCTTTCAAATCCTATACTATCTCCACTACTTACTATTTAGTTTATTTATTATCACAAGCTAGAAAATTAGGTGTGACTATTCAAAGATTTACATTAAAGAATTTACAAGATGCTGAATCTTACAAATTACAGAACGGAAGCTTTGCAGATTTAATCATTAATTGTACAGGTTTAGGCTACAATTTCTTTAATGATTGTGGTGATCCAAAATTAATTCCAGTTAGAGGTCATGTTATTCTACTTGAAAATAATCTACCTTATCAAGTTACGTTTGAACAACCCTATTTATCAAAGGATGAAAAAGAAGGTGAATTTTTGATGTTATTCCCACGTCCTGAAGGAGGTGCAATTTTAGGCGGTATTTATGATCGCAACTTTAATAAATATGATACCTCCGTCGATCATGATTATGTTAAAAGATTACTCAAAAAGGCATCAACTTACATCCCTGATTTAGCTCCGAATGGTGATTTTAAAATTAGTAATCATATTATCGGCTTCAGACCTGAAAGAATTGGCGGTGCAAGAATTGGTGTTGATGAAAACAATAATAAAATTATTCATAATTATGGTAATGGTAATTCTGGCTATATCGAAAGTTGGGGCTGTGCTGAAGATACCGCTAAACTTATTATTGAAACTTTATTTTGTAAATCTAAGTTATAGCTCTTAAAAATTTACGGATTATTTGGATTTATGTGGTAAGCACCCTTATTGTAAAAATGTTTATAAGCTGGCCAAATAGACAAAGACTTAATAGACCGTAACTTTGATATATATAGACGCAATTCACGGATCTACTTCAAAATCTTTTAATACTGTGTTTAGTGAAGGATAAGCAAAAAAAGCGGTTAAACTGAGCAACTTGTAATGTTTCAAGAACAGTGGTCGTAAAGTAGTAGAGCTACTCTAACAACCGAACCTTAGTCACGTTCAACATCCAACGCCTATTTGAAACTCTTTTGAAAAGAGTATTATTACAAAACATCAATATGAGTTAGAGAAACTCTCTCTCTGGTGAGACATCAAAAACACCATAATCCCGACAAAACGACAAGTCCTTAGTATTTACCTGTAATTCCTATTCCATTATTTTTTTTTAATTAAACATTTCCTTACTTGCAGTGATTCTCTTAAATTCCTCTTAATGATCGTATATGAACCAATAGTATATATTCATAATGAATAAGAAAACAAGACAGCAAATTCAACCCAAATGAAATCTTAAATTTATATACAGGTCTATTTTATAGGAAATCAGGCAAATAGACAACGAAACGATGTATGATTTTTATGAAATACTAAAGTACTGCATTATCCAGGATTATTATAAAATTTTCATTATGTAAAATACTATGAAAAGAATTATATACTACATGATGACAATTACACCAATGCCATCAAAAGAAGCTATTTGTTAAATAGAGAGAATACAGACACAACGAAATTGGAATTGCGTAAGGTGTTTCCAAAATTTTATAACGTCAAACAACAAAATTTAGAAAAACTTACATATTATAGCAATTCAAATGAGACTACTATTTATTCAAATACTTGCATAAAATAAAGTATTTGAGAAAATTAAAGGCCCAAACTTTATCATTCTACTAAGATTTTAACACAATATTATAAATGTCCTGACTATTTAAACGAAAACTGTAAGAATTTCAGACCGCAAAGAGTAGATTTGTTTCCAATATATATAGAAAACAATATTCAACCGTTTGTGGTTTAAATATAGCAATATCTGAGGGAAAGTTAAATTATCAAAGAATTATAGGATTATATTACTGTGATCTTGGAGGACCAGTGGAAGATGATACTAGAATAAAAAATCAAGAAAAGTATATTCTAGATGAAACTGACTTGAAAGAAAAGTATATAACAAAAATGAAATACTAGAGAATGTCAAATGTGCTAGATATGCTCGTAAAGAGAAGAAGTATAAAAATCTGTACTGCAGCAAACTGTTATACGTAGATCCTGATTATGCGTTTGCTATAACTAAAAAACAAAAACCATTCATTATATATATGAAAAAAAAGTATGACCGGGATTGGATAAAAGGCTATTCATTATTAGAAGAAGGATATTTATGCTCAATCATTTATTCTAATATAAAATCCGATGACCTTATAAATTCCAGATATGTTGAAATCATAAAATTTGAGATATATAGAATACAATTGCTATATGAATTTAAAAAAACAATACATACTGGCAATTCAAGAAACTTTTTGATGATTTATGAAAAATATAAAAAATGTTATTAAATATCAGAATTGGAAAACCACAAATACATAAAAGAGGAAACAGGTTTGTATTTGGACAAGGAATATGAATTTAATGCCAAAGAATATATACCAAAAAAAACTTTACAAAATTAGACTCAACTCATCATTTTGATTTGACAAAAATTCAAAGACAAAAGCTATTGTGTAGTTTGTTTCAAATCTTCAATTTTTCTGTAAATGAATTCACGCTTTCTGTTCTTCTCATTGAGATCACTCCGATCAACGGGTGTGTCTTTTAATTGTTGCATTTTGTTCTTTAATTGAAAGAAAAGTTAGCATTACCAACAATTTAATTCTGGACATTTGTACAATTTTTATCTTTTTTTTTACTTTCAATTTTGTTTACTACTATGTTGAATTACCATCTTAGCTTGTTGTTCTTATGACCTAGGAATGAGGTTTTTGTCCTTTTCTTTCTTATGAAGTTTCAACAAGTGGGGCATATGACTAGATGTTTTCCATGCAAAAGGCTATAACTTGAAAATGCGCCACTCCTAAACAGGAGAAAAGTATCATGCGCCATAGGGGATAATTTAAAATGATTAAAATGCTTCTTCTTTCTTCTACTTTCTATCTAAAATTCTATATCTCTAATATTTTTACCGCAATATAGATAAAATGATATCCATCATTACCTCCTGTCCGACGATACTAAAATCCTCTATACTAAAATCTATCAAACCAGTTTATTGACTGTATTGGTCGGAATAAATTAATTGCTTGACCAGCAAGCGAGCACTCCACATGCTGACGTAAATTAATTTTAATAGTAAGATGATGGCAGTATAGAACAAAAATAAATTGAATTACCATTCATTTTTTTTTTTATTTATTATTCTATCGTGATTGTGATATTTCTTATTTTACAAGACAGCGTCGTTCTTATCGCAATCTGTTTTAAAGTCGCCACGTCTTGTGTGAAAAGATGACGAGTCTGGATAAATTAGTTACAGAAAAATCTGTGGTTACCACTAGTAGTAACCAGACTAATATGATTAAGAGACTATCAGTTAAAACATTTTCATATTTAGTGCTGTTTGCAGTTATGATGTATTTGATATTACTATCCATGTTTCCGAATTTAAACATTATCGAACAAAACACTAAATTCAATTCAATTATTGATAGTGATGAAAAGGTTAAGCATTTAAAGAAATTAAATTTGACTCCAAATCACTCAATTCAAATATTGTCAACTGATTCAAATGGTGAAACGAAAGAGAAATTATTACATGGTAGATTTTTACATATTACAGATATGCATCCTGATGAATTAAATGTTATCGGCAGTGCAATTCGTAAAAAATGTCATCAAGTACTTAAGAATGTAAATACAAATTCAGATATCTCTCATAAATATGGTGATGCTTTGAGTGGTTGTGATTCACCTATAGATCTTTATGAAGAAACTCTTCAATGGATTAAAGAAAATTTAAAGGATCATATTGATTTCGTTATTTGGACAGGTGATAATATCAGACATGATAATGATAGATTGAACCCACGTACTGAAATGGATATTTTTGATATGAACGAGAAGGTCGCAAATGATGTTTCAAACACTTTTATGGATGATGACGAATCTAATGAGAATCCTTTTGATAGACGTGTCAAAATTATACCAAGTTTAGGTAATAATGATGTTTATCCGCATAACTTATTTGCACCCGGACCAACTTTACAAACTCGTGAGTTGTATAAAATTTGGAGGAATTTTATTCCACCTGAACAAATGCATACTTTTGATAGAGGTGCTTACTTTTTCAGAGAAGTCGTACCCGGTAAGTTAGTTGTTATTAGTATTAATACATTATATTGGTTTCAATCAAATCCTTTATGTGATAACTGTGATGGTAGAAAGCAACCAGGTTATAAATTATTTCTTTGGCTTGGAGCAACTCTAAAAGAATGTCGTCGTAGAGGTTTAAAAGTTTGGTTAAGTGGACATGTTCCACCAATTCCGAAGAATATCCATTACAGCTGTTATTCAAAGATAAGTGTTTGGATGCATGAATATAGAGATTTAATCATTGGTGGTGTCTGGGGTCATATGAATATTGATCATTGGGTTCCTTTAGACTCTGTTAAAGCGTGGAGGAGTATTGAAAAGAGACTGTTAATTCCACGTACATTAAATGAAAATGGTTCAATTCCCTTTATTAATTATGATGATCTAGATTTTCTTCAAGATGAAGCAGGAGAAGATTACGATAATGATTCCTTTGAAGATTTTGAGACGGTTGAAGATTTATATCGTTCTTTAGGCTTTGATCTCGAAGACGAAACAAATTCAAATTTGCATTTATTTTCTGACAGATATTTGGGTGCACCAAATGGTAAGGTTGCGTACTTGGAAACTCTACGTGATACCATGTACTCGAAACTAAAGGGTAAGAGAAAAAGTGGTAATTTTTTTGAAAGATATTCAATTGCTCATATTTCTGCAAGTGTAATACCAACTTATAATCCTGGTATGCGAGTTTGGGAATACAATGTTACTGAACTGCAAAATCTAAGTGCTAGTGATAATGGTGGTGGTATCAAAGGTTTCTTCAAAAAGGTCAATAACTGGTTTCACGGAATCCATAATACTCCGTATGCTTTTAAAGAAGGAGATTGGAAGGATTTTTTCCTCAATCTGGAAGCTGAGTTAGACCACGAAACAAAAATTGAAAGATTAATTGAAGAAATGGAAAATGATGTAACATCAGGTAAATCTAAAAATGATCTTGAATTGCTAGCAGTTGATAAAACAATTCCGAATTTAATGCCAAAAGATTTAAGTTTAGGTCCAGCTTATATCCCACAAACTTTCACACCAGAAAGGTATGCTCAATATTATATTGATTTAAATGAAGTTAATTATAATAATGGCAAGGAAAAAGAAAATTGGAAATTTGAATACAAATTTCATTATTCAACTGATGAATATTTTGATAGTTTATTGGTTAGTGATTGGATACGTTTAGGTCGTAAATATGCGAATTCTGTAACACCGTCGTTACAAGTTGCAGATTCAAGATCAAAAACTAATAAAGATTCAGACATTCAACAAAATCCTAAAAAATTATGGAATAGTTATTTAGATAGAGCTTTCATAAGTTCAGACTATCAACATTTAGATGTTGCTTATTAATTTTGTACTTTTTTTATATCCCGTTTTAATAGTAGAATAAAGCTTATTCAGTTAATTTATTAGCTAAGGAAATCCAGCAAAAAGTCTATATCCATTATCTTGTGAGTCTTCTGTTTCGACAATATGCAAAGTATGCATTTAAATAGGATTTCAGGTTTGAAAAAAAAAACTAACTCCAACCATCTCCTCAATGATTTTTAGATATGTATTCACTCAACCGCCAATATTGGCTAGCATGTTGCTATCATATAATTAAATGGATAAAGCGCCAAAAACATTTAAAATTATTCCCTATTTTGAATTACAAAATGGAATTTATGATCAAGCTACCACTAATGATGAAAACAGAACATTTAAACAATTTATGGAGATAACGATGAGAATTGTAAAAAAACACCATGAATTTCACCAAAAGATTCAAACAAATAGCATTTTTTGTTTACAAACCCCCAATGATTATATTTAACTCGCCAAAAAATACAGTTGCTGATATAAATTCAAAGGTAGAACTGCGGCAAGTATAAAATCTTGCATAAAGGAAGTAGCTGTTGAAGCATAGATTCTAATTTTTGAGACCGTCTAGATGGTCGTTCTTCCAATTATTTTGTACATTAATTAGAAAAACTATTAGTCAATGGAAGACAGTATCAGACTCCATTGGTAATAATATTGAAACTTAACTACATACTTCAAGAAATAATAAGCGAAAAAGGGTAGTAAATCATTTTCTGATAAAGTTCACAAAACTATTAAAATACTTTGTACAGTTCCTTATGCATTGGTTATTGGAATAATTATTCAATTTATTTTTGTTTCCAGTATTTTAGAGAATCTTTCTTGCCTATGCAAAGTGTTTTTGTTGGAATGATTACTATATATTGTATTTATATTAATAAAAAACAAACATCTTAAAAGATCATCAGCAATTTCTAATTAATTCTGCAATTAAATTATGATTTCTCCAAACCATAATCTGCCACGCTCTTTATGACATTAACTATCAAAAATAGTTTGATTTAATTTAATTGTATATTTACCGTAATTCGTCTTCATAAATGATATTATTTTCACGAATAAATAGAAAAAACTTCTATGATGAGAACAAATCCTAAAAAGCAAGCCTAAAACTATAAAATAAAATTACAGAAAAATAATGTCGTTAAAAAACATAAACTTAATTCAAAAAATAAAACTTAATTTTCAGACTTAAAATAATCATAATTAATTAATGCCTGCATGTAACCCCATTCCGTAAGTTTGTTTTTCAACCACTTCAACTGGACGGGCTTAGTTAAATAATCATTACAACCAGCAGCAAGAGCATTTTGTTGATCTGTTGCACCAGTTGAGGCTGTAAGTGCAACAATTATTATTGGGGATCTAAATAATGATAAATCTAAAACATCATCTTTATCTCTATGAATATGGTTTTCTTCATTGTAATTTGATATACTACCAATATGATTTAACCTTTCTAGTCGACGAATTTCTTTTGTAACTTCAATACCACTCATAACGGGAATTTGAATGTCCATAAAGCAAAGATGAAATCCACCAGTTTTCCATATTTCAAGTGCTTCTTTACCTGTGGATGCAATCTGAAATTGAACGTTACAAGATTTTAAATGTCTTGCCATGATTTTTTGATTAACAAGATTATCTTCAACCACTAAAACATTAATATGACTAAGAATTTTTGGCATTACATGTCTATTATCCTTTGCTTTTTTATTTGGATCTATCGATTTGCCACTTTTAGATAAAGACGATTCAATTTTAGGCGTAAGCGTTGATTCTGAAATTGGTGTTGAAAATGCTGATAACGGTTTTGGAACCTTTAAATTTATATTATCATCCACCTCTTTCAGCGATTTTGGGTCTGTATTTACTTTTAAATTTAGTTTTCTATTTGTGTCAAGTGACTTGCATCCTGCTGAATCATTTTTACTCATAAGTAATGGTGAAGCTTGCTTTGAATTATCCTTATTATTTATATTTTTGCAACTTTTTGGTGATGGTGGTGGTGGAATAATTTCAGTTGATAAAGGCGACTTTGAAGTATCTCTAAAATCTTTTGAAAAGAGAATAACAGCAGATGATTGTGGTGTTGGTGCCGACGGAAAATCTATACCATTATTATAATGTTTAAATCTTGGAGGTGGTACTTTTTGTTCACCTAATATTGCAACTTTATTTGTATTTGATATCATATGGTTCATTTCAACTGATGAAACATCCGCTCTATCAATTGAGTTGTTTGAATTGTGTAAACCTTGATAATATCGCTGTTTTGTATCAAGTTTAAAAGTTTCATCATTTGGTGACCTAACAACATCAATTACAAACGCGTCTGACATCGACATACCATTAGGGAAATATTTATCAACAATAGACCAAACTACCATATCAGGCTCTAAAATCAACGATTTAGTAGGTGAATTCTGATTTGACAAATCATTAGCTGTATGGTCTGCAGACACTATAGATAATTTTGGATTAAACAACGGATCAGGAGACAACGGAGTATTTGATCTCAATATTTCATTCGTTATTACAGGTTTGGGAAACCCAAAATTACTTGATATTGGGGAATGTGAACCATCAGAATTCATTGTTTTAAGTTTTGGAATGGGATAATTAGTTGTGCTAAATGAAGAATTCAGTGGTCGGTTATTAATGTTAATACTGTCATTGGGTATAGTTAATTTGACTATCAAATCAGATGGATCGTACTGCAGTGCTAATGTTGTTGGAAATTTATTAGCAATCATATATTTTAAATCATCAACAATATCATTAGGACTAATTGTAATCGTGGTTGCTGAATGTGCGTTTTTTCTAACCCAAACACGTCTGGAATTTCCCTTTTTTTGTAAAGGTCGAAGACTTGCATTTTGATTTAAAAGAGAGTTCCTCATTCCTGGTTGCTGTTGTTGTTGTTGTTGTTGTTGTTGTTGTTGTTGGTAATACTTTGGTGGTGTTTGGCCAGCTGCATAAGTGGAATGTGGCTGAGTTGTATGATATGCTAAATTTGAAAGGTGAATTTGATCATCAAAAATTTCTTTATCTTGATCTGGTACATATGTTTTGGATGAATTTTTCTTAGACATCAAAGTTGCATTTGATGAAACTTCAGAATGACCTGTTGAAGAATTAAAACCATCATAGTAATTATTTGAAATCAACTCACTCTGACCTATTGGTGATGAAGATATATGAAATGCCGGTTTTTCCGATTTTATATTTGAAGAATTGGAATCAAATTGGGTATTATTTGCCTGCAACATCGAATATGACGGCAACGTTGAAGGTGAATTCAACTGATTAGGGCTATCGTAATTCGTCTTTTTATGGATGGAGAACATGCGCTGGTTAAGCAATCGGATCCAGTTCACGCCTATATCTTTAGTCCGGTATTAATAGCTTAATTCAGAATGTGAATTTAGATGGAAAATGTGGTCCTGTGGCAAAGAAAAGAGACCTTTAGAGCTCAAAGCAATAGGGTAGAAAAAAAAACGAAATGTGAATTTCACTCGTTAGAATGAGAAAAACTCGACATTAATAGATAAACAGACTAATAATAAATAATAAAAATCAAATGATCTTCTTATTATGCTTTAATCAGAAAGAGCTTCTATGTTGATTGGAAGACTAAAACATTTGGTGCCGTCAATAAAGGGGGTTAGAAATACAATTGAACCAATTGCAGGATTGCAAGACATTTTAAAAAAACTAAAAACTCAATTGCGGCTGGAATACTTTAATCAATATCCTGAAACAAACGATAATATTAACACCTTAGTAGATGTATTGGATTTTCAAAAAAATCCAAGGTTGAACAATGACTCAGCCATTAAGCAGTTACCAAAGTTCAAATTCAAGGCTGGAGATTATCCACTTACTGAAAATGAAATGAAAAATGCACCTTATTTATTTCCTGATTCAAAATTTCCAATTGTAACTGAAGACAGTCCAATCTGTAACAATTATACTAAATTAAAAGGGCCCAATAATGATTTATATGCTATAGCAAATTTGAGGGGCATTACAAAAAAGAAGGCTTTACATTCATGTAAGTGGTTTATCTTTCATTACTGGCACACATCCAGCTATTTTGCAAAGATAATAAAATCAAAACCAGGAATTATGATAATATGTCACAATTTTAATTTATTTAACATAAACAAAAAGGTGACGGGTGATATTCCGCCACAGATGCAGAATACATCTTACCCATTTAAATATGCAGTTTATAGAACAAGAGTAAAGAAATTATTGAGGAAAAATTTTATGGATTTATATTTAAAAGATAAACAGTTTGCTGAAAGATATAGTGGTTTTTATAAATTTTCTGTGAGTGTTTATCCAGAAACTAAAGAAGACCTTGAAAATTTTACTCAAAATTTGCAAAAGTGTTTGCAAAAAGTTTCTAGACTTGATCTAAACTCATTAAAAGAAGAATCTAATAAAGAACTTTCAACTATACCATGGAATGAAGTTGACAAAATATTGAAACGAAATCATATCAATAATTTCGCATTCCAACATATGATAAATAAGAAAAAGGGGAAGAGATACAAAACAAAATTAGACAATTCCTAACTACTCGATCTCTATAAATAATCTTTATACCACTAGCACTTTATATATCTAATTATAATACTAAATATTAGACCAATCGGGCCATGTTGTTTGATATGACCATCCTTTACCATCCTTTAGCTCGTATTTAAATGCATGAAGGAACATTATTAAATCTTCTTTTGATGTTTGAGTGTATAATATGACACCGCATAAATCACAAAAATTATCAGATTCGACTTCAATTCTATTTAATATTGCTTGCTTTTGGATTTTATCAAAATATTCATAATTTATTTCATTGGGATTTTGGTGTTCATCTAAACTCATTAGTTTTCCAGGTCCATACAGTGGGTCATTTACAATTGGATGTTTTAAATTTCTTAAATGAATTCTAATTTGATGAGTTCTGCCCGTTTTAGGGGTGCACATTACAATACTTTCATCTAAATCTGGATTGTATCTAATTAATGTAAATATGGTATTCGCTGGTTTTCTAGTAATACCATCAGTTCTACCCTTTTTAGTGTCGAAAATAATTATATCATCTGAACATTCAATTTTACCAGTACTGGGAAATTTACCCTTGACACGAGCTAGATAAACTTTCTGGACTTCTCTTTTTTGAATATCCATTTGAATATTCCTTGCAACCTCATTAGACTTTGCAAATATACAAACACCGCTTGTTAATTTATCTAATCTATAACATGGTCTTAGTTGGTAGTCAATTGATGTTTCTTTTCTTCCTGGCCACCCTTCAATCTCCAAAATTTTAACAAATGAATTATAAAAATAATTTTGAACTGGATGAATGGGTATTCCACTTGGTTTATTAACAACCAAAACATTACTATCTTCATAAATAACTTCAATCTCATTTATTGTTCCAAATACAGACCTCTCATGAATATGTTCAAAACGTTCAATTATATCATTATCATTCATTTTGTAAGTCATTATTTCAGGGTATCCAATTCGTTTAACATTATCACCTTTAAGTAAACCTTGTTCACGTAATTCTTTCCGTTCTTTCTTTGTTAACCGATTACGATGTAGTACTGTAATTTCATTGTCTTTCATGCGCCTTTTATATTCAGAGGCATCAAAGGATCTAAACTCAGTACTCAAAACGTCTAATACTGTTCTCTTGAGCCAACGAGTTTTGACTGTTGTGCGGATAGTTTGGTAATATGGCTTTACATAACGTATTCCATCTATGATTTCATACTTTGGAACCTGTTCAGCATTCATTTTGATTTTTGAATAATACCTTAAATTGGTGTTATAAAGGTACCTAAAGAACTTTTCAAATAAATTCATGAATTCGACATCATCAATTTTAAAGTGAACGTCTTATATGAAATAAAAAAATAAGAGAATGAATTAAGTTAAACAGTTGACATGAGTTTCTTCGCTGATTCTGATTCATGTTGATTTTTTCGAATACACAAAAGATAATCGATGAAATACAATAGTTGGTGAATATTAGTCTACACAATGTCTATAAAGTGTTTTAACTATATAAATTTTTGTTTATTATCAACTTTTTTCTCCTTATATATTCCTAGAATATAAGCCATCCTCGTAACAATCAAATCAATTGCCATATTAATAGAATCTTTTGCAAGTTCCATCTTTGAACCATCAACTTCATGCCAATTAATTGGAATCTCTTCAATTGGAATATTTTGTCTATGAGCAAGTATTAACAATTCGACATCAAAAATCCAACCTTCCGTATGCATATTTGGGAAGATTAATCCGACTGCTGCTTTATTGAACAGCTTGAAACCACATTGTGTATCCTTGATATCTCTTATGCCAAATATAAAAACAAGTGTGTGTAAACCATACATTAGAACATTTCTCACGAATGCTCTTTTCACAACAGCGTCTGTATTAACCATATGCGCTCTCGAACCTATTGCAACAGCTGGATTTTCTGTTGGTTTATTATTATCTGTTTTCTTTATGGACGTTAGTAGTTTACTTATATCTGAAAATCTTGATGCACCATCTGCATCTGCAAAAATTATATATGATCCTCTTGCACACTGCATTCCGTGAGTAACTGCGCCACCTTTACCTCTATTTTTTTCAAATTTAATAACTCTAAGTTGATGTGGGGGCAACTTGAGCTCATTTGCCAACACAACTGCGTAATTGGCAGTGTCATCTTTTGATCCATCATCGACTATAAGAATTTCAAATAATTTTTGAAGTTTGATATCTGCTACCTGTGTTCTTAAATATTGAACTGCTTCTTGTAACATTACTTTCAATCTTGAAGTTTCGTTATAACATGGAATAACAATTGATAAAATTATATCATCTTCGGGTGAGGAATTAAAGGTGGGTAATTTGTATGAATAGCTTTCCTTATCATTTGTTATGTAACGTAGTTCAGATGAAAATGGAAGACGTGGCTTGTGTGTGAAGGCCCATATACCAAGATAAAGCTGTGGAAAAAAAACAGTAAGTAGATGTTAGTATTGCGACATGTACAATGCAAAGATCCCATTCAAGTAGAAAATACTATAACATTAAAACTAAACTTTAAATTATTATACATACTAACAAAACCGCCAAACTCAGCACTAGAAAGGAAAAATATAACATAGTAAGTCTGTCTTTTAGTTCCAATCAACAGAAGACTGTGTGAAGTTCCCAGTGGTGTAGTTAGGAAAAAGCCAAGACAAAAATAAGAACAAACATAAACTAGACTGGTGAAATTTCATGTTACGAACGTGTTCGTGAATGCGAGATATAAAAATCACCAATATATTATTATCCACATGGGAGCCCTATTGGTTTCTTCTGGAATTTTACTCTAATAGAATTATGCATCATATACATTAAGATTAAACTACAAATTGATCTATTGGCGTTGAAGAGACAATTGTCTTGTGATGATGCGTCCATTGTCAAGGAATGCTTGAACAAGATCAATGTAGTACAATGGATCATCCATAACATTACGCATGCTTCGAAGCAACGCTGGTGTGTTGATTTCTAATTCTAACTCATACTTAGGCACTCTGTTGTTCTTTTCTCTAACTTTGGTCAAGTCTATTCTAGTTGATGTAGCCTGATGAATATAACTAACACGTTCCTTTTCTCTTTCCATTGAAACACGTTTTTTGAATATTTCAAATGCTGCATCATTTAATTCATTTGGTAATTCAAGAGATAATGATAACCTTAAATCAAATAATGTATTGGGGAAATGTAAATATAAATCTGAAATTCTTTGTTTACTTATACTATTAGTCTTTCTCTTGGTCTTAATATCTAAACTAACACGACCTGAAATAGGCTTGTCATTTCTACGTGAATCAGATGCAATTAAATCAATAACATGAGAGTTTTCAACAACAAACTTGTTGTTTGTATTGTTGTTTCTAGCTTTTTTTTGTTGTTCCGAAGCTTCTTGCATAATTTTAGTCATAAAATTTTTAGTATCATTATAGTTTTCGAGTGTAATACCAGGTTTGAAGAAACACTCTTGGTTAACATAATCAGTTGCAACAACACATTCTGTATTAATTGGCAACTGGATTCGTGAATCTTTAACTTTATCCCAGATATTACCTAATTTCAGTTCTAATTCAATAAATTCTTCAACGTTTGGAACGTCCAAATAATCTTGCTTGACACCTTCAACATTTGCCCAAATCCATTCAGTTACAAGTTTATTAAAATCATTTCTTGGAATAGCACCCGTTAATGAAGGGATTTCAAGTTTTGAAATATTATTATAAGACATATCACTCTTGAAGCTACGAACACCATCGGTTCCTGGAGCTGCTGTCCTATAAATTGTGGGAATGAAATCTTGTGCCCAGACTGGTTTACTTCTATATCTTTTCGGTTTACCATCAGTTTCATCTTCAACTTCTTCTTTTTTTTTAAGATTTTCAAGTTTCAGTATTTGTTCATGGAGTTTATTTTCTGAATCTTCTTTGCTCGGAGGTTTTATATCTATGGTGGTGTTATTATCAGTGGCTTTTTGATCTTTTGCTGAAACTTGATTTGGTTTTGTAATTGATATTGATGGCTTTTCAGTTGGTATATCTGCATTTAGATCATTAGTTAATGTACTAATACTACTTTTACGTCTTATTTGTTCCTCGGGTGTATCATTCTTTTGTACAATTGAAAATGTTTGCACAACTTCTTGGGAAGTGGATTCTGAAGCTTGTAAACTTTCAGTTGATTGTGGCGTTGCTCCCTTCGTATTCGTATTATTATCGTTCATTAAACTATGAATTGAAAGTCTAGGTTGTGATGGACGTTTAGTCAATTGACCCTCAAAGCCATTGGGTGACAAATTTTCATCATCACTTGTCCTGGAAATCAAATTCTTTAAATCCATTGTATAATCTTCTGTTTCAAAATGGGATTATTTAATTGATCTCAATTCCTATTCCGAAAGATTCACTGGCCACAAAATGTTGCAATGTACAGTTTCTGCACAAATCAAATAAAGCAAAAAACTCTAATAAAGTGCGAAAGCTGTATTTGTGAACAACAAAAGAGCTGTCATAGTTACGTGAATTAGAAATGATTACTAGAAAAGGCTCTATAGAAGGGATATAAAACTTGGAAATATGTATTCGTTACTTTATAAAAATCTACCAATCGAAATTGAATTGCTTCTACCTCTGTGGGATGTGCTCCCAATGGAACGTGAATGTAGCTTGTAATTATAAAACATATTGTGAGAATGAGGAACAATTTGATAATCACATGCACCAATAATATCTTGGAAGTCCACAATCATATACATTTTGTCTTGTTTGGAATAATCTTCATCATCAAAAGGATATATATGCGGTTCACTATCAAATGGTTTCAAGTTTGACACTGCATGTGAGGTATTATTCTGTGGATTATTCTGTGAAGAACTACTACTTTTGAAATTCTTGAAAGGTAATTCAGATTTATCTTTATCAAACAATTCGAATGTCAGTGCATTATCTAAATTAAAGTCCTGGTTCATTAATTTAGGCGCATCATCTATTGCGGAAGACAATGCAAGAGGATGGTTCAAAATATCTTTCTCTTTTCTTGTGATTGGTGAATGTATTTGATTGTGATGTAGCTGCGAATCGTTCTGAATGTTAGTCACTAACGAATCATATTTTTGACGATCGTGTACTGTGGTTGGTAAATCATCCCACATACTGTGCTTTATTTCTTTTTGGTGTGAAACTTCTTCATCTGAATGTATTGGGATTTCAAATGACATATTTTTTGATTTCGAATGACAATAAAAGTTACATTCATAAATTTTTTCATCAATACACATTTCTAAATTCTGGAAAAATTTATTTTTGAATAGTTTCGGAATTGTCATTCTTGTTTTAGGGGTTGGATCACAAAGTCTCCAAAATAAATAAATAAAGTTTGGATCTTTACCGTGATAGTCCATAAATATGCTGGTTGTTGGTATTTTATAATTAAGATCTTGCGAAAAGTATGGATTTTTTTCTAGAAATTTAACATACTCCAAAATATAAAGCTTAAATGCTGGATCTGAATCTTTTGCATTAACAAATGGTGCTCTGCCGATAACTAAAATAAATAATAAAACTCCTAGTGACCAATAATCAAAATAAAATGGACAAAAAGGTTCTCTTGAATCCGTGTTGACTAAATTATATTTGGCGACCTCTGGCGGTTGATATGGTGGTGTGCCTAATCTTTTAGTTTTCATTGCAATTGGGGAATCAAAATCTCCATGACGTTCATGACCGGGTTCAGAACACCCATAATCTGCAATTTTCATGATACCGTTTTCGGAAATTAGGACATTATCTGCTTTTATGTCTAGATGAGCAATATCATTTTCATGTAAATATTTGATACCGAAACAAATTTGTTTAAAAATACACATCTTCTCTTTAAATGAAACGTTCTTCCACTCTGAATTCTTGATTAACTTATAAAGGTCATAATCATAATAATCCATTACCATTCCCCATGCGTTTTGTAAAGTTATTGGTAACTGCATTAGATCATAACATTTTATACTATGTAATTGTGCAAATCTTTTGGTTATTGTGAACTCAAACGAGACCCTGTTATAATAATTTTCTTGTGATTCGCCTGTAAATATTGAAAATTTTTTTAAAGCATAAATGGCATTTTTAGATAAATCATTTTTCAAAGCAATTATTTTAATTGTTGCAGAACCACCTGTTGCAATTTCATTATCTAAAATATCATATTTATCTTCTAAGTTGGTAATTGATTGTTTTAGACGATCTGGTAAATAATCATTTGGGTTTGATAATGGATTTACCAATCTTAAATCAGGTTCACTTTTTTTAATTCCATTTCCAAACGCACTGCCAAGACTAGAAATATCATGATGACTATAAATACCGTATGGGTTATATTCCAGTTTGTGGGATGCAGAAGTTGTAAAGGATCTGGTTCTCATTTTCAAATTGGACGAGTTTTCAGGAGTCAAAATTGCTGACTCGGGAGAATTCTTATTGGATAATGTTCTGCATAACTCGGGCGATAGTTTGTTTACTTGTTTGGAAGTTAATGGAGATTTCATTTCTTTAGGTAATAACTTATTCGGAATAACAGTTGTAACAATTTTTTTAATGACATTCTTGTTCTGCTTCGACTGTTCCTGCATTTCTAGTTCAATATTATTAATCGCTATGTATGCAATGAAGACAAACCTGCAAATGTCCTTTATGTTGCAAATTAGAGAAAACCACTGCAGAGCACTAGTACAGAACACATGGGATGTCAAATATTTCAAGCCAAGCGGCTTGTATCGCTCTTTATCTATTTTTCAATCGGAAATGTATTTGAGGCCCCGAAAATTGCTAAATAAGCAATCAGAATTTTCCTCATTTTTTAAAATCTATACCACTGAGTTAGTCAAAAAAAAACTGTGTGATGTTATGTTGTACTGCAAATGAAATAACATTAAATAGGGGCTAGATATAATGTCAGAAAAAAACTTCAAAAGTGTGAATTAAAAATTAGACTTCGTACTTTTCTAATGCGACTGGTTTTTAAACTGAATTCCGGATAAATAAGTTGGTTTCTTTAACGTCTTTAAACCAAGTATTAAATTACTTTTTAATTAAAATGGTTCTGTACTGTAACTTATTTACTTTTCTTTTTCTTTTTTATTTTTATAAATAATATTTAATAAATGTTTCAATATTTCTCTTAAATTTGAAACTTAAATTTTCTTTTTGTGTCTGAACCTTAAAGTCACGTGATTCATACTAGGCTCAAACCAAAAAACCCAAAAAATTCCCTCAATTGGTACATTAGCTCAGAGGTTTAGAGCATCGTGCTTATAGTCGTATTTTGACCGCTATGCTTATGTCACTTCACCGTTACAGAAACGCGATGGTCGCGGGTTCAAACCCCGCATGTACCATTTTTTGATATTTCAATAATTGACAGAATGATTCGAACTACTATAGTAAATGAGTTTAGTTACAAATTTATTCATGTCCACTTTTTTTCTGAATGATTGTGATAATTTTGAATTATTACCAAACAGTTAACAATATCCGTCAATGATGTGGTATGTTTTTCTCTTTATATTTCAATTCATAGCGTTTGCATTTGGTTTAACAAAAGAACAGGTATTTCAAGATGACTGGCAAACTGTACACACAGGAACGCCATTTGACTCTATTGCTATTGATGACAGGTTGTTCACGTTGTCTTCATTAGGTATACTCTCAATCTTTAATTCTACGAACGGTAATGTGTTATACAGATATCAAGGTGAAGTCCAACCTATAAACTTATCATCAAGGATAATGGAAATTTCCAGTTCTAATGACTTAATTTTGACTTATTTCAATTATGACAAAAGCAATAATAATTATAATTCCAATTTATTATTGTTAAATATATCTGACATTCATATAACAATTGAAGCTGAATTGAGCTTTCAAAACCAAATACTAAGTGCGTTACCAATCGATGGTTGCATTTATGTTGTTGATGAGTTTAATATCTTCAAAATCAATACGGTAACTAATGAACAAACTACTATATTTAGCTCAATAGAGAAGATAACTGATGCGAAGTTTCATTATAATAATGTAAAAAGGGAACTTTACTTAATCCTTCTAATTAAAAATCAAAATTATTATTCATCCTTATCAAATTTCAACCTTAAATTAACAAACGAATGTTCATTTCCAAATATTCGTTTTATTGAAGCATCTGATAATTTTTTTATTTGCAATAATAAAGACGTTTACGAATTTGATAATTATAGTATTCAAAAAGTAAATTCAAAATCTAACATGATCAACGAAAAATTATCAGCCAATTCCTTAATCAATGATAATATTGATGATTTTGTTTTGGTACATGACGTGGTGTTAATTAATTCAAACAATATAATTAGCTCATTTAATACTACATCAACGGGATTTACTCCGGCTGTTAAATTTGAATTACCATCATATTATGAGGATTCTACTTACCATTCGTTCTATGTTACTAAAAATTCATCAGTTATTGATTTGTTAACGGTTTCACCGTCAAATGTAATTCACTACTATTCAAATGGCGTTTTAAAATGGCATAACGATCAATCTTTCACTGAAATTATTGATTCACTTATAATATCATCTGAAGTTGAATCTCAGTTAACTCTAGATGAATACATGTATGAAACAAGTTCAAACATTTTAACGTCTTATATCAGAAGAGTTATTCATAATTATAATACAATTTTTAATAAAAATAATTCGAAGAATTCAGACAATGATATTTTTGGTCTTTCTAAATTTCTAGTTACACTAACAGCAAACAACAAAATTGGAGTTTTTAAAATGTTGAAAACTGACGGTCTTCAACAGAATTTGATAAACGTATTTACTCCATCAATTAAACTTGAAAAATTATATCAAATTGATAACACAGTTTATGGATTATCCAACAATTCAATTTATCAAGTTAATTTGTCAACTGGTAAAATCAATCAAACGTCAAAGGAATTCATTACTTCAAATTTCAAAAAAATAAGTTATGATTCGAAAGCCGAGTTTATTCCAACTACCATGAATGACTTCTACACAGCTACCTTTTCTCAAGAAACAAATAAAATTCAAGGTCATTACTTAAATAATAATGAACAAATAGATACATGGATTTTTCAGCCAAAATTTGAAAAGATTTGTTTCTTGAATAAACGTAGTTATGGAAATAATAATATTGCACAAAATGCAATTGTTCTTCCAGATAAATCAGTTCTATACAAGTATTTAATTCCCAACATAGGTATCATTACAACAGTTAATTATAAAGAAGATATTCTGAATTTCTATATTACCAATTTGATTACTGGACAAAACTATGGTAAATTCACAAAATCTATTAAAAATGGCATAAACGTTGAAAATGAAGTTAATATAGCATTTGAAGAGAATTTTATTATATTTACAATACCAGATGGATCATCCCCATTTGATACAGAGATCTGCGTTATTGATTTATTTGAAACTTTGAAACCAAATGAAAAAATTTCCAAAAATATTGAAACGTATTCACCATTTGAAAATAGTTTGTTACCTGCATTTGCGTCACAATGTTTCATATTGCCTGGTCAAAAAATACGAAATTTATCAATATCTAAAACAAAACATAATATTGCAACTAAAGATATTATTTTGAATAATATTTTTGGACAGGTAATGACGATTCCAAAAATAGTATTAGATGGTAGAAGAAATGGAATAATAGGTGATTTTAAAAGTAAAGGCAGTGAATCAATTACGTTAAATGCTATAAATAAATCAGCTAATCCATTCAGAATAACATCAAGTAAGTTTGGTTCATCTATTGCAAGCAAGTTTAGATATGATCCAGTAATTAATGTTCATCCAAGATTTATACTTACACATTACAGGCAATTAATTACTAATAATTTACAAAAACCACAACTATTCACTGTTCCAACAGAATTAGAATCCACCGCATATGTCGTTTCTATCGACGGTGATATTTTTGTTACAGTAATTAAACCATCTGGATCATTTGATAGGCTTACAAGTTCATTCAATACTAAAGTGCTCATTTCTACAATAATTGTTTTGCTACTAGGTGTACTTTATATTCGTCCAAAAACTAAACTTTTAGATTCATGGAATCTATAATTTAAATAAATTGGAAAATAGAAATACAATATATTTGAATGCACTCTTTTTTTAGATTAAATTATATTTATTGTTTTTATATAAATGTATCAATAATGACTAATGATGTGAAATGATTAATGATGTAAAATGTTTAGTAATGTGAAACGATTGATGAATAAATGGCCTCAGAAATTCTTTTTCTTCTAGAGAATTATTGCAGCATATGTACTCAAAACACCCAAAATCAAAGCAACCACCATGACTAAATAGTACACCCATCTATTTCTTGGGTTACATAATTTCAAATAAAATGCACATGGTAGAACAATACAAATTAGCGTACATAATGATGAACCACTTAAACCGATAATTTTATCAAATTCTGGATATAAAATTGCACAAATAACAAACATCAAATTAACCCCAACCTTAATTAAAATTGTTGAAATTTTTGTGGACAAAGTTGGTTGTTTATCCGCCATTTCTAATTGTTGTGGTGTAATACCAAATAAAAATTCGGTAATATTAATAATTGGTAATGCGTTAATTGGGGTTTTAGCAACCGGAATAAATGAAACAAAAACACTGGTTAAGAAATAAACAAATTTTGGGTATCCTGAAGTCAACAAAACGGATTGAGTAATTTCATTCAGAAGTCCAGCACCAAACATAAAAAATCCTAAATAAGTCATGGATGCATCTGCAAAAAATCCAATTGAGTAAGTCGTTTTCAAACATTTTTCAAATTTTTGTGGAGTAATCAGATCCGCTTTTAATGCAGGAAATAGAGAATGTGAACCAAATGGACCTAGAATAATACCATAAGAAGCAAGTAAATTGAGTAAACTTGGTGGATAAAAGCTACTTGGTGCGGGCTCAATTAATGAACCAGGTGCAGTAGTTTTTATTAGACCAGAGAAAAAAATTAAAAAAACCAATGAAATTGTTGAAACAATACCGATAAGTGAAATATGTGAAAGAATACGCAAAGGGAAGAAAGAGAATGGGGTAAGTATAATAAACGCAATAAATTTGAATTGAACTAATGAAATTGACGGAAATAATGCATTTAAAGAATCAGCAAATAAAACCATCAATGAAACTCCAACACCCAAAAGTTCCACAGTAAAAAGTAGAGAAACAAATAAACGAGCTTTAGGGCCAAATGCTTTATAACCAATATCCGCATAAGTACAAAGTGTTGGATCAGTATCCATACACTCAGATAAAAGGGTTGCAGTCCAATAAGTTATGAAGACTGAATAAAGAAGCAAGATTGTCCCACATAAAAAACCTGCATGCACCATTGCCCTGGATAATGCTAATAAACCAATGCCAATTAATGCATTAATACAATTAAAAATTGTTTGCGGTACATTTGATTGTGGTGCAATCATTGTCAATTTTGTACCATCATCAGTTTCAATTTGACGAACAACAATAGAATCAGCATCGTTTGACAAAACTCTTGATAGTGCATTACCAGGAGCTGCAAATACAGATGATGCAAAAGATGGTTGTCTTGAAATAACATAGTCGGTAAATGAATGATCAACAAATGAATGATCATCTACTGCATCATCAAAAACATTTGATTGATGCTGATTTGCATTCAATATAGGTCTTGCACCAAAAATGGTTGATATTTTTCTCCCCATTGTAGAAGGTGAAAAAGTATTCGGATCAATCAATTCTTCATCATCCTTGAAGAAAGATCTTGAAGCTTTAATTCTTGGCTCAATAGAAACAGAACGAAAGGAATTTGCTCTTTGATACGAGTTTGCAAACCCAGATAGGGATGTATAGTTATGGACACCAGGAGATGCAACTGATGCAAAATATGTTGATCGTTGATGTGGGATTGAACGATTGATTGGAATTGCTTGATATGAAGATCCGGTGTTATTATTAGTACTACGTTGATTATTTTGACCCGAACTATGGTTCAAAGGAGTGTATGGAGTAGGATCCAGGTCAGCCATCTAGTGTTTTTTTCTGATAATGTTTGTAATTGGGGAGTGGTGTCTAAATGAAAAACTAAAAGAAAAATACTATCAAACAGCATCGAAAAGCATCAAACAGCAACCTATGAAGATGTCAAAGTTATGATAACAAACAGCAGCTTCCCAAAGAGGAAGCACAACCAAACAAAAAATTCCAAAAATTCGAGATTCGATAATTTCCTCGCAAATTTTCATTTTTTCATTTTTCTTGTTTTGTTTGCCTCTGTTTTGATCTGTTGTGGAATGAAATAAAGTCCATGCAAGAACTGTCTTAATTGATTCTAGCTTTGGTTCATATTCTTATAGTCTTTGATTCTTATATCCTAAGAACAGGAAGTTACTATGAAAGTATCATCTACTCTCTTGTCCCTACTTGCATGCGGTGTCCATTTTTCCGAAGCCGTAACGGTTCCTACAAAGACAACTTTTGTAAATACCGATATTTCTTTGTCAGAACCAACTTCTGGTTTACATAAAAGAGACGCAGAACCAAGAAAGGCAATTGTTAATAAGGAATGGTTGAAAGAACAATCTGAAAAGTTATATGGTACAACATCTTCAGAACTTCCTAAACCTTGGATCAGAACCATTTATAGTACTGTGATAGAAGTTGTCACACCCTATGCCGTTGGTGATGTTGTGTTTGCGGCCCCACAACCGACCTCAACTGATGGTCTCGAGCCTTGGATTTCTATTAAAAAAGATGGTTTGCCAAAGACAATTACCCCAAAACTAAAGAATGGTAGAATTGAAAATGGTTTTCCTGATGTCAAAACCTACTACCAAACTGCATCAACCGTTGTTCATGAGCAAAAGGATCTTCAAGCTCATAATTTACGTGAAGGTGATACCGTTGAAGAAGTTATTATGGTTGATGAAGATGATACTTATGTCAAGCTTTCACCAATTCAAAGATGTACACCTGACTTTTACTATAAGAAAGGTATTGCAAATATTGAAAGCTCTGAACCATTTTGTGCACCAAATGATCGTCAAAGAATGAGAGTCGGCCAAACATATTTTTTGACTTGGTATACAAGATTTTTCGAAGATACGGAAAAAGTTAGATTTCATTATGCCTATGTTAACGAAAAGGCACATGAAAAAGGTTTTGATAAAAGAGATCTTCTAAAACAAGCGCTTAAAGAGGTTGACACAGAACTTGAAGAATTATCTGGTAATATTGCCTTCAAAGGTGACGTCCACGGTGCATTTTATTCCTCAGATTGGATTGATAATTCAAATGGTTGGTACCCGATTGAAGTTGACCAAAAATGGTTGAAAAATAAGGTTTACAAGAAGGTTATTATTGCAATTCAAGCAGATACAATTCCTGATGATGAATTTTCAATCTTAGATGCCCCACATATTTTTGCAACTTTCCAATATAGAGAATCAGTTGGTAAAAATACACATGAAATGAGAAAATTAAGGGATCAAGGGGGTTCAAATGATGATGCATATTATATCATTGCTTCAATTCCAACAATTGTTCTAATTGCTGTCTTATGTATGTACCTTTTTCTCCATCTCAATCGTAAACATAGAGATTTATCTCATATCAGAAAGCCAAAGAGGAGTAGATTTGGTAATGAAGGTAGATATAACATTCCACTTGCTGAAACAGATATTAGAAAGCCAAAAAAACAATCATAATTGCATAAACATTTTGTTAACGTCACCATTATTACTTCTTAAATAACACATGATCAAAAATTAACAAATATGAAGAAACTACCTGTATATCTATAAATAACAAATTGTAATAATTACATTAAAATCATCTTATACTTCTACTATTGCATTTTGATCAATCCGACTTTTGTTCTAGAAATTTGAATATCTATTATTTTTTTCTAAACAATAACAAGTTGTCGTTGAGATCGAGAAAAACATGATTTATCATGTCTTTTTTTCAATCGAATGCTAGATTGTATTTTTTCGATTACCAAAAGGCTTTTTGAAGAGCTCATCTTACCTTCAAATTGTCAGATACTGATCGTACATTTAAAGTCAGTATTTTGAAAGTAAAAAGTTAACATTTTATGGCTAAAAGTGTAACTTTCTGTGATGAGTCGATAGTCGCAATTTTTAAGTTCCCAAAATTTGCTTTTGCCTCTCAACATCGATTCAATTTAAAGTCTTCTCATGTAAAACAAAATGTAGAAAAGCAATCTTAAACCCCTTACACAGAAACTATAGGGCTGTATCACCATTTAGTAATGGATGCAGCAACATTATTAGATTATTATACCCATGATTTGGCAAACTTACCTGATGAAACACGTATGATGTTGAAAGAAATAGGTAAGAAAGATTTGGAATTTGATAAGATAATGACACAAATTGAAAATATCGAGTTACAGATTTCTAAATATATTAAACAACATGGCAGTTTAGTACGACATCCTAAGGAAGAGTTATTGAATGAAGAAATTCAACAACATTTCGAAAAGGCAACTAACATTCAAAATGAGAAAATTTTAATTGCCAATACTGCACTTATAAACATTGCTAAATACAACCAAAAATTTCAACAAGATGTTAATAGATTAGTGGAAACTGGTGCTATTGAACATTGGGATTTGAATGAGGATGATTTGAAAATGATCGATATAGATGCAACTGGCTCTATAAGTCCATCATCAACTCCTGCATCAACTTCTAAGTCCAACATTGATATTAATGAGATATCCAAAAAATTTAACAATTCATCCCTTGACTTGAAATCCCAAAGAATAAATAAAAAATCATCTCGTGAGAAAACACCAATAAATAATAATTACAACAGCAATACCAAAGTTCTTAATGACGATGATATGGATATTGATATAGATGATGAAGATGAAAAAATTTTAGATGTTTCTGAATCTACTCCAACTAGGAGACGTGATACGACATCAGGATCAGCTGTTCTTAAAGGACCAAATAGAAATTCAAACTCAAATAATGGTAATGGTGATGATGATGAACTTTATTGTTTTTGTCAACAAGTATCATATGGTGCTATGGTTGCATGTGATAATCCAAATTGTAAATACGAATGGTTTCATTATGATTGTGTTGGATTAAAGGAACCTCCAAGTGGAGTGTGGTATTGTCCAGACTGTAGAAAAGATACTAAAAATATTAAACGTGAAAAGAAGAAAAAGGTTTAATTGCAGTTTTTTCTATTATTGTGTATTAGCAGATGTATATAATGTAAAGTAGTTTTATTGATTGATTGATTGATTGATTGATTGTAGGCTATAAAAGAATCTATTTCTTAATTAAGAAAAATACCTTAGATTCATGTCTTCAGAATTTAAAAACTTCGCTAGTACATTAAAAATTTCAAATTTTCAAGAACTGCATGTCTAAATAAAATTTTTTTAAAATTTAATTATTAACGAAAAGTTTTTCATAGTTTGTCTAGATATTAACTAAACAATTGTGAATTAAACTAATATGAATAACTCAATAGAATTAGACAACTTGATTAATGATCCAAGTATATTATTTACAAATAGCAATGATGAATTTCTAAATTGTGATAAGTTACTTGAAAGTTTAAAAGAAATAATTGATCCAGTTATTAAATATAGTGAAAATACCGTACTAGACGAAATTTATATTGATGGATTAGATGCAACACAAGTCTGGGGTCAAGTTAAGTTAGTTTTTGATAATGTTGAAAAAACTGTTTGGGATGAAATTGAAGAATTTAAATCCAATGGTAAATATGTTGAAGATGGTGAAATAGAAGGATATGATGAAGAGGAAGAAAAAGAAGAAAGCGACGAAGAGGTAGCATTTGGAGAAATGAATGAAGATGAAGATGAAGATGGAGATGAAGCTGAAAATGAAGAAGAAGATGACGACGAAGAAGACAGTGAAGAAAATGAAGAAAACGAATCAAGTGAAGAAATCGAGATTCACAATAATGAAAAATCAGAAGGCGTAGAAGAAGAAGAAGAGATTGAAGAGTCAGCATCAGAATCAGATCAAACTGGAATTAGCAAAGATGATGGATTCGGATTAAATGATGACATTTTTGATCTTGATGATTATAAACGCCAAGTTTTAGCTCTTGAAGATAATGATTTTGATGATAACAACGACGATGAAGATGTTGATTTATTTGCAGACTTAGATGATGAAGATGAGGAAGATGAAGAAATGTATACATATAATGATTTCTTTGATCCAAGTAATAAAGATCTGAAAAACAAAAATGGTAGAAAAGTCAAAGATAAAAAGAAAAAGAGTAAGAAAGATAGTCTTGAGGACCAAGAAGAATTAGATGAAGATGCATATGATGCAGCATTTGATTTAGCACAAGCAGATATCTATGGAAATGAAGAGGAAGGAGAAGAAGCAGGAGAAGGACATCACATTGATAATGGTGCAAATGGGAATGTGCATTTATCAACATTTGAAAAACAACAACGTGAATTGCAAAAACAAATCGCAGAATTAGAAGCTGAATCCATCGCAGAAAAGAAATGGACAATGAAGGGTGAAGTCAGTGGTAAACAAAGACAAGCAGACACATTGCTTGAAGAAGATTTAGAGTTCGATCGTACGGCTAAGCCAGTTCCAGTAATCACACAAGAAACAACAGAAAGTATCGAAGAAATTATTAAAAGAAGAATTGTTAATCAAGAATTCGATGAAATTCCTAAAAGACTTATTTCAGAGCTGAATAATTTCAAAAAATCAAAGAAAATTGAAATTAGTGAAGAAAAATCCGGTAAATCACTTGCGGAATTATATGAGGATGAATACAATGGAGGAAATGTCAATGAAGAAGCCAATGAGTCGCTAAAGAAAGCTCATGATGAAATCAATGGGTTATTCAAAGATATAACATATCAGCTTGATTCACTATATTCATCCCATTTTGTACCAAAGCCGAAAGAGAAATTACTGGATGTTCGTATAGAAACTTCAACTATTGCAATGGAAGATGCACAACCATTGACTATGGCAGCAAGCAACACATTAGCACCACAAGAAATTTACAAGTTAAGTACAAAAGTTGGCAAAGATGAAGTTTTGCTAAGATCAGGTGTTGTTATGGCTAAGGGAGAGCTTGAAAGAGAAGACAAACAAAGATTACATCGTGCTAAGAAGAGGAAACAACACTTACAAGGTAAAGATGAATCTCTCAAGAAAAAGAAGACCGAAACTAGTCAGTTGTAGATAAGGAATAACTTTAAATATCCAATTCCGATACATAGTGTATTAATCCTATATATATATCAGTACTTTTATAAAAATCATGAGGTCACGTGCCGTTATATCTGGCTGATGTCAACGGGCTCTGTTTTGACGACGCATCGAACTTCTCGTAGAAAATAGGAATTTTACCAAAAAAAAAGAAAAAAAAAGCTCACGGCGCAGCCCACGCTCCGGTAACCGGCGACCACTCCTCCGCTAACAATACGCAACGTAAATACCCCACACTTGCGGAGATTGTAGACGGATAGTGGAAAACGCACGCTAAGATACGCAATATGAGTCTTGTTGCGAATATTGTTGTGAATATTGTTGTGAATATTGTTGGGTTGTGACTGGTGGGGGTGTGTGTTGTGGGGGTGGAGAAACGGGGTTTTGCGGTTTTTATAGGAAGACCAACACAGTCGTAGAGGATTTACGTAATATATGAAAGATCACCACCGTTACCTAACAGACACTGCACAAAAAGCGACATCTTTCGTAGAGCTCCAATTCTTTCACTACCCACCAGCAAATAAGAAACCTATAATCCCCCAACCATCATTAACTCCATAAATTCCACTAATTTGTCCCACCAATGGAAACCCAAGTCTGGTAGAAATGGATAGCGTCGGGCGCATGGGGTGGAAAATGTGCCAGTGACCCCGGGTGTGGGGAAAAAAATTCAAATGTGCACCCCCCAAAATTTTCAACTTGCCAATTGTCTCACGGAAGACATCTTTCCAGATGGCCTAGTTCAGGGTTCTCCGAATCCTCCAGACTTAATCGTTTATTACCGGTCAAATGGAGACTCACTATAATAGTTCACAAACTAGGTTACTAATGATGATTTCATTTATAAGCTTGCCAAGAGTTCTGGATAATTCCCCAAAGTTTAAGGTTTTAAATTCCCACTCTGAAAAATGTTTCATCTATAAAAGGCATGCTCTTTCCTGTCTTGAGTAAATCTTCTGCTAAGTTTAGCATTGCTTCTTCATCTCTTTCCTTTTCTATCCTTAACAAAATGTCTTTTGCAACTGTTACTTTCCCAATTATCAATGAAACTTATCAACAACCAACTGGTTTATTCATTAACAACGAATTTGTTAATGCACAAGCTGGTAAAACTTTTAAAGTTGTTTCACCAATTGATGAATCAGTCACTTGTGAGCTACAATTAGCTGAAGCTGAAGATGTTGAAATTGCTGTTCAAGCTGCTTCTGAAGCTTATAAATCCTGGAAATTTACCCCTCCAAATGAAAGAGGTAGATACTTATATAAGTTAGCCGATTTAATGGATGAAAATAGAGACTTATTAGCTAAAATCGAATCCTTAGATAATGGTAAAGCTTTACATTGTGCAAAATTCGATGTTAATGTTGTTGTTGAATATATTAGATATTGTGCAGGTTATTGTGATAAAATTGATGGTAGAACTATTACAACTGATGATGCACATTTCACTTACACCAAGAAAGAACCATTAGGTGTTTGTGGTGCAATTACTCCATGGAATTTCCCACTTTTAATGTTTGCTTGGAAAATCGGTCCAGCTTTAGCAACCGGTAATACTATTGTTTTAAAACCAGCATCTGCGACTCCATTATCTAATTTATTCACTTGTACTTTAATTAAAGCTGCAGGTATTCCAGCCGGAGTTGTTAATGTTATTCCAGGTTCTGGTAGAGGTTGTGGTAATTCCATTTTACAACATCCAAAGATTAAGAAGGTTGCGTTCACTGGTTCAACCGATGTCGGTAAGACTGTTATGAAAGAATGTGCAAACTCAATCAAAAAAGTCACTTTAGAATTAGGTGGTAAATCTCCAAACATGGTTTTTAAGGATTGTAATGTTGAACAAACTATTCAAAACTTAATTACTGGTATTTTCTTTAATGGTGGTGAAGTTTGTTGTGCAGGTTCAAGAATTTATATTGAAGCTACTGATGAAAAATGGTATAATGATTTCTTAGCTCAATTTAAAGAAGCAGTTGAAAAATTAAAGATTGGTAATCCTTTCGAAGAAGGTGTTTACCAAGGTGCTCAAACTACTCCAGATCAATTCGAAACCGTTCTAGAGTATATTGAAGCAGGTAAATCTTCAAACTTAAAATTATTAACTGGTGGTAAGAGAATTGGTGAAAAGGGTTTCTATGTTGAACCAACTGTTTTCTATGATGTTGCACAAACCTCCAAATTAACCCAAGAAGAAATTTTTGGTCCAGTAGCTGTTGTTTTACCATTTAAATCAGTTGATGAATTAATTGAAAAGGCGAATGATTCATTATTCGGTTTAGCTGCTGGTATTCACACTGAAGATTTTTCAAAGGCGGTATATGTTTCTGAAAGAGTTGAAGCAGGTTCTGTTTGGATCAACACTTATAATGACTTCCACCCAAGTGCTCCGTTCGGTGGGTATAAAGAATCCGGTATCGGTAGAGAAATGGGTATCGAAGCTTTTGATAATTATCTTCAAACTAAATTAGTCAGAGCTAAGATTAACAAACCGACTTTATTCTGATTGTATTTAATTTACTATCCAATATACCATTCTTTTCTATTTTATTATCCTCTTTTATTTCTTTTTTATAGTATTAAAATTAATGACTTGATGTTTTTATATTTATAATATGTGTTATTTTTAAAAATTAACTAGATTCTTAGTTTTACCAAAAAAAATCAATATTTATTCACAAAGTGTGAGCTCCCTGAAGTTTTTTTTTATCATGTGTTCTGCTAAGAACTTAATTACAAAAGTTATTTTAATATGAGTTACAAATTGAACCTGATTAAACTGTACTCGAAAAAATAAAATAAAACAAACAATACAATAGTACAAATTTTTAGCTTATTCCCATGTAAAATTCAGGTTATCATTGTGCCTTTTGCTAAGTACTAGTTGCTCAGCCTAAAAAACACCATAAAAAAAATTTAGTAAGATGTTATGGGATTATGAGTTTTGCAATTTTTCAGATTTTCTTTAATTGCCAGAAATATCAAAACTGAATTCCTCTTTCATCAGAGTATGTTAACGTGTATCAAAAAAAAAAAAAAAATCGTAAAATGTTACTTATACCTATATAACTAATGATTATTATTAGAATGTATTTTTGATAAGAGCCTTAATTAAATCATCATATACAAATGAAAAAATAATTTTATTAAGAAATGTTTTTGGTGAGTCCTTATATGTGCCATATAACATAAACGACTAGAAGGTGTATATTGTATTTGATTACTTTTTTCTTCTTCTACTGTTAGTGTCAAGAGAATATTGAATTATATTGCCACATTTAGCTACCGCGTAGCAACTCCGAGAAACTTTTTTCGTTTTGTTTCCATCATTTAGAATATAATGTGCTTCTACTTAAGGGCACGTAGATGCCATCTTTTTTGATTCCTGATAGCTTATAGTGGTGTATTACTTTTACCAGAAAATAGGCATCATAATTTTCAAAATGAATCCTTGTATTTAGGGTTTAGAATATGGATTTTCAAACGAATTGCCATAGAATATTAGATTTGACAGAGTCCTTTTTTTTTGCAAGATACAACGATAGAAATTCAAATACACTATCAACTTGAATAATTAAAAAATCACTTTAAACAATAAAAACAATGTTTTTAACCACAGAAGCAAAATTTAAAATCAATCAATTTTTTCAAAGGAGAGCTTTTCATTCCCAATCCCTAAAAGTCAGGATTAAAAATTTTGTCAGGAGATCTTAATAGGCAACTAAATTTAGTCCAGGCACGTTTAGTTCTAGTAACAACATGAGTTCGGTGTTTAGTTATTCACATCACACCTATAAGAAATCTCATATTGTTTATCGTTTTGGAACAAAGGTATGTACACCTCTGTTCAGTAATCGACCATTTTTTTCATAATTGAAAATGAATCAATAAAATAATATGTTTAGTGTTTTAGATGAGGCAAAATGAACGTGCTTCTCAAAGATAACCGCAAACTTTCCATTACATCTTGAACAAGTAAAAAAAAATCCAATCATCTTTATATTGGTAAACTTAAGGTTCTGAAACAAAACAAATAAATACTTGTAGTCCCAATATTTCTTTAAATTGACATGTTAATCCAGTAATGGTTTTCCATTTAAATGTGTTTAATAAAAGTAACTGCTTTAATGCTTTATTTATTGAACCCTTTTTTTTAATTGGAAAATTTAGAGACATTTTTCAAGCTTAAAGGCTAATCACTTGAATTCACTTGTTTTTGGAATGGTGTTTGTGCAATGATTGGATTAGTTGCTTTTCAAGAAACAAAAGATAATTTGTTTTCAATTTTACTCATGATAAATATTATGACAGTACAACACTCCTATCGGGTTATTAGATCATCCAAGGGATACACAGAATAGTATTTTGTCAAGATTTTTTGAAAAGTTAGAGTTAGCTCTTATACGAGCTTTAAAGGTGCATTTCTTAAAGTGCAAAAATACTTGGTAAAAAAAGACGAGAAATACCTTTGTTGATAAATAGAAAATGCAAGGGAAAGATCATACGAATTGTTATTTTTTCGGAATTTGCTAGACATCAATTAGGTTTAGATTTCAATTCAATACATTGGGTTTACTGATCTGTGCTAAATTCAAGAATAAATGCAATACTGTGCTGCGATATTAAACAAGCTGATAAAGAAAGGGGCGCTAGTAACTTTAGAATTGAAGTTTATTTCCGTTGTTGTTATTCGCACAGAGATGAAGCTTAAGCGTTGTGGGTTTTCCATTTTCAACAGATGTCTATTTTCAGGAGAGAAATGTGACCTTAGGTTTTCATTTCTTTGCCTAACACTTCATAATAGGAAGAGACCAGACGTTATCACAAGAACATCCAGGTAAACACGCCACAACATCCGATTCTCATATTATATTCATTAAACCTGAGTTGGAGGCAATAATATTGACGTGTTTCATCTCCACTTAAACTTAGATATATTTTACAAAATAGACAATAACATTTTAATATATCGCATTGACATTGACATTAATACTAAAAACTCATTTATTTATTTGATTTTATTTTTTAGATCCTTTTTCGAATTCAACAAGCATAATAAATACACGTTTAATTTTACCAGTCGTATAACATACATACTTACTCCATATTTTTAAAAATGAGTTCATCAGCTACATCATATAATTATAAAGAATGCAAAAGTTGTCATTTGCCATTAAATGACGGACAAGCTTACAAGCTAGGTACTGATCAATGGCATGTAGCATGCTTCAAGTGCTCAAAATGTTCAAAAGCCTTGGGTGTCGACTCAAATTTTTTAGTTCTGGGTACAGGTGCATTAGTTTGTTCTGATTGTTCTTATACATGTAAATCATGTAATAAAAAAATTTATGATTTAGCAATTTTAACAGGTGATTTAGCATACTGTGCAGATTGCTTTAAATGTAAATCATGTAATAAACCCATTGATGATTTAAAGTATGCTAGAACTTCAAAGGGCCTATTTTGTATGCCCTGTCACAATATGTTAATGGAAAAGAAGAAAAAGTATGAGAAGATTAAAAAGCTGAAGGCTGCAAAGGAAAAGGAAATATTAGATAGAGCTAATAAACGCCTAATTGAGCAAAAAGTGCAAAGAGAATCAACTTCAAAACTATCATCATTAGTACAACCATCGCCACCGTCACCATCATCACCACCACCACCACTACCACCACAAAAACAACAACAAAAACAACAACAACAGCAGCAACAGCAGCAGCAACAGCAACAGCAGCAGCAACAACAACAACATGAACAACATTCATCAGTTTCAAGTACTATAACGAATGGTGAAACAATTGAACTAAGTATTCCATTTGAAAGACCACCAATCCCTTTAAATAAAGATCATAGTTTAGCTATTGGTTCAAATCAATCATCATCCTATAGCCATGCTGCAAATTCATCTACTTCGACCTTTGACTTGGATGATTATGTCAATAGTAGTAATACTAAAGATGATGAAATAGGGTCATCTGTATACAGTAAGACTGGTGCAAGTACTGGCACAGTTGATGATAATAAAAGTTTGCAAGAAAGCTTAAATATTAATTCATCACTTGAAATTCTTGATTCAGCTAATTTAAGTCCTGCACAGAAATTGAATGTTGTTTTGGACTATGATAGAAGTTCTCCAGTTACTGCAATAATTGAACAAACTCCAACATTCGAAAATAATAGCACTGAAGACTGCTTTACTAAATCTACTCCAGTAAATATACCAAATTTGCAGCCGAATTTCAATAATAGACTTTCATTTTTAGCATCTGACAATCATAATAATGATAGCGATTCAGATATCGGGATACCTTTAAGATCACCGAAAAGAGGTGCATTGTCACCTGTAAGAAATACTACACAATTTAGAACACCTGAACTTAGTACACCAAAAAAGAAAGCATCACCAGTGACTTTAATGTCACCATCTAGTATCCATAGGCAAGCACATATTTTTGATGATACTGAAACTGAACAAGAACCCGAAAGTTTTATTAATTTAGATGAAACTGAAGAAGAAAGTTTAGTTAGTAAAGAGAGTGATTTTGAATCGATAAAAAATGACCCCAATCCTAAATTGTTAAGCCCAATTAAATATAATGTAAAATCGTTTGATATGCAGAATGGAAATGTTGGTTTAAATATCAAAGGTATAGATATCAAAGAATCTTCAAATGAAACTGGTATATTGATGAAAGGGAATAATTCAGATCTAATACCAGCGGAAGAAATGCTTGACACACCGGTAGCAAATTCACAACCAACTTTTGAATCGAATGATAAAATAACTCCAAATTCGAAAAAGAAACCCATTGGTGGATTAGGCCGTTCATTAACCAAAGTTTTTGGTCGTGGTAGAAAACCGTCAAATGATTTTCAAGGTCAAGGTGTTTCACCTAATCTAAATAATGGCGATTTACCCGCAACACCTGAAACTATCACATCAAGAAAGTCGTCTGTTATAACAAATAACTTCGATAATACCCCCCAAAGACATACCAGAACTCAATCTGATCATTCAGTTGTTGCATTTACTACGCCGCCTGTACCACAAGTTCGTAATCATACTAGATCCATTTCTGAAACCATATCCATTATTCAACCTGATATTATTCAACAAACTACTAATGAACTACAATTACTCAAAACTGAAATTAACTCATTAACGTTGACAAAGGCAACTATTTTAAGAGATATTCAAAATTTGAGAGTCCAAATGAGGTTGTTAGAACTTGACTTATGTGATAAACAAAATATTTTGAAAGATTTAGATTCATCAATTTTACTCAAACAGAAATTAAATTTTACAGATGAATTATCACTATCAAATAATTCAACAGCTTCATTAAAGAATTCCTCTCGAGATGAGTTGACAAATTTAAAAATGTCCTCAACTGAATATGTTTATGAAGAACCAACAAAGGTTACTGATAGTAGTTTAAATCAACAAGTTGTAACACCACCATCAACGACATCTACAACATCCATGTCTTCACATAATACTTTCAATCCTTATAGCCAACTAAACTCATCAACTTCACAGTCAAGAGATAAAAGAACAGGATTCATGAGAAGAATATTTGGCACACATTCAAACTTGAACAGTGCAACTAGTGTTGGTCCAAATAGTAGTAGTACTAATATTAATAACATGAATACTGCAACACCAGTTAGTTTGGGAAATATAAGTCAACCAATGAATGTTAGACACAATGATGAAAGTTCAACATATGCAGATCTGGCAAATAAAAACTTGAGTAATAGTAACAACAATGAACCAAGTACGGTAACTTCAGGTATTAAATCGTCAAGATCTGCAAACTTCATGCAGTGGAGAAGCACAAATAATAATAACAATAATAATAACAATAACAGTAACAATAAATCAAGTGCAATTGTAAATAATAGTTCAGAAAATTTATTATTTAATTTGACACTGCAAGAATTAGTCAATTCAGAAGGTTCAAGCGGTGTGCCATTTATCATCAAAACATGTATTAACGAAGTTGAACGACGTGGTTTAAAGATTGAAGGTATTTATCGTATAAGTGCATCCACATCAACAGTTGAAAAACTCGAACACTTTTTTGAGTCCTTAGACATAAATAATAGCAATGATATTAGTAAAATGCATTCATTGATTGATACCGGAGATATCCATGCAATGGCAGGGTTGCTCAAAAGATACTTGAAAAAAATCCCTGATTCAATTATACCACAGGAATTATATGATTCATACATTAATGTTTCTACATTAGAAAACGATGAAAAACGTATTGAAAAATTAACGCAGATTATTACATTTCTACCAAAAGCTAATAAATCAACGTTATTTATTTTATCAAAACACTTATCTTTGATTGCAGATAATGAAAAATTCAATAAAATGAATAGTGCCTCATTGGCAACAGTTTTTGCACCTACATTAGTCAGACATAATTCATTACATCCAACCCAAGAAATTCATGATACTAAAAACAAAACTTCGGTTACTGAACTGCTATTTAAGAATTATACCAAGATTTTTGCTTAACCTAATTTTTTCTTATATAATTTTGTGTAAATATGTACAGATTTTTTTTATATCGAAATTCGTGCTTAATTTAATCTAATAAGAGAGGCAGAAAATAAAATGCATTTATTTTGATGTAAGAAAAGCCATGTATAATAATAAATTAAAAGTTAATGCACATTTTTTATAAGCGGACTTTTATACATTTCATATCGTCTATTTCCAATTCTTAATAAATGCTCAATAGTTGCAAAATCACGACGTGGCACGCTTCTATATTTATCAAATTCTTCATGTACATATCGCATCCAGTTTGAACGGTTTTCCTGTAATAAAAAAACAGTGAAGGAATTAGGGAAGGCATGCTTCAAGTTAGTATTTTTGTTACATAAATAAAGTAATTTTATTCTTTAAATGATTCTGTTCCATACTTACAATTGGTTTTTGATAAATTGATCTAACGCAGTTTCTATACAAGGTGAGTGCTTCCTTCTGTAGCCCTGAATATTTCTTTGTCATTATATATATATATATATATATATGTATATGGTTTGATATTAATTTACTTGACGTGACTGAAACAAAGATTAGTAATACTGGTTTTACGATGCACGTATCCCGTGAATTTTGATATTTGAAAAATCTCAAAATAACTTCCTAATCGGAGTCGATATGGAAATCTTAAAGTAACAAGGTTATACTTAATGTAATAATGTAAAACTTAAGCTACTTAAATATATATATGATGCATTTAGGCGAAGTGTTTTATATATTACAAATAATTAGTTTATAATTAGAAGTTTAGATTTTGTTTTTATTAAACAGACAAGATATTTTATTAAGTTATTAATATAAAGACTAATTTATATAACAACACCCCTAATAGTAAGTAGTTGGTCTCTTTGGAGCATATAACTTCTTGGACTTGGTAACTCTGTGTGGGAGTGGGAACTTTAAGTCCTTTGATAAGAATTGTTTAATGTATTGTCTCTTGACATCAGCAGTCTTTTCAATTTCAACAATCTTTAAAATGTGAATTGATCTAAATCTTGCTCTGTGTCTTGCAGCTAAGTCAGCGTACATAGTTTCAATAGCACCAACTCTGGAAACATCTCTGTATTCCTTGTACATGTTGTGAGTACCAGATCTTGAATCGTATCTGATCCAAACACCAAAGTTCTTGACGGTAGTTGGCTTGTTTTCTGCAATGACGTTTAAGGAAACAATTTCACCGGAAGCCTTCTTAACTTTGTGTAATTTTTGTAAGAAATACCAGTATCTTGACTTTGCAACAACATCATTTGGTGCAAAGATTCTCATACGATATAACTTTGGTTCTGGGACAGATTCAGTTGGAAGTCTTCTACCGATGACTTGGTATTCTCTTAAACGGTTAGCCACTGTAATGAAAAACAAAGAAAATAAATTTGTTAGTATCTACGTTAATTTAGTAATGGTTTTATGTTTGAACGCCTTATGATCAATTCAAAATATACTGCAAAAAAATCAAAATGCACTAAGAATTCTCGTTTTTTCTTTTATTTCTTTATGGTAAGAAAACGTGATATTAATATTGGAAAATTTGGTTCACCAAATAATAATATATTATAAATTTCTAAAATGCTATATGGGACAATAATTCTTCAAAAAATGGTATTTCAACTCATACAACATAACGTCAATATATAACAACGTTAAGCAATGGTTTTAAATTAGAATTTCATTAACGAATTTATTATTATAATAATATTTGGCATACTGAAACAAATTTTTACTTGAATATAGCAAATCTAAATGAATCTCAATTTCTCAAAGTTTATAACATGGCAAATTAAATGATTTTTAAACATTATATGTAAAAGGGATCAAACAACAAAATATAGGTGTCTTTTGTAACATACTTTTTGATTAATCTGGAGTGTCTAGACAAAAAAGATATAAAAAAAAGACCTAAATTCACAAGTATACACTATATCTTTGAAAACTTTTGCAATTCCAGCGAAGAGTTTCCATAGCGTGTAAGTACGGAACGAGGCCCGTCTGGGAGGAAAGTTCTCGGTGAGGTCTGTGACGGTTTCCGTATTTGGATGCGTGACTGTGAAAGTCTCACGCAAAATACGGGCTAAATATTTGTGTAAGGTGCGCGGGTGTATTATTTAAGGGTTATTAAAGATTATAAATCACGTGGTGTATCACCAACCCTGCCGATCTTGTATTGGTTGTGGAATCGGCTTTCTCGTTCCGCTCGTAGCGCGTTGTACAAGATGAAGCCATCTCTATTAGCTATCTGACTTTATCGCATGATATTTTCGTTCCGACTACATTTCCTGTCTATCTTAACTGAGTAGGTATTATAACATGATGAAAACAATGCTATAAAGACATACTTTCCCCCTAAAGTTAAAGCTTTTTTGTTTCTTTTTTTATTTAATTGGTTTACAGTCAATCATTTAAACCAACTATCTATTCATGACTGAAGTTTTCAACTCTACAATTCTTCAAACTGTTGAATCTCCATCGTTCTTCAAGGTAGTTGAAAATGTTTTTGAAACTCAACAACAGCTCAATTTTCTTGAAAAACTTTGGGCTTCTTGGTATGCTTATATGCAAAACGATGTTCTTGCAACAGGTTTATTATTCTTTTTAGCCCACGAATTATTTTATTTTGGTAGGTGTCTTCCATGGTACGTTATTGATAAGATACCTTACTTTAGAAAATGGAAGATTCAACCAACTTATATTCCAAGTGACAAAGAACAATGGGAATGTTTAAAATCTGTTTTAAAATCTCATTTCTTAGTCGAAGTTTTCCCAATCTGGACTTTCCATCCACTGTGTAAATCACTTGGTATTAGCGTGTCTGTTCCATTCCCCCCATTATCAAAAATGCTAAAAGAATGGGCTTTGTTTTTTCTTTTAGAGGATATGTGGCATTATTGGGCTCATAGACTTTTTCACTATGGTCCATTTTATAAATATGTTCATAAGCAACACCATAAATATGCTGCTCCTTTTGGTTTAACTGCTGAATATGCACATCCAGCTGAAGTTATTAGTTTAGGGGCAGGTACTGTTGGTTTTCCAATCCTATATGCTTACCTTTACAGGGATTTACATTTATTTACTATTACAGTTTGGGTTATTCTAAGACTATTCCAAGCTGTTGATTCACATTCTGGCTACGACTTTCCATGGTCATTAAATAAGTTTGTTCCATTTTGGGCAGGTGCTGAGCATCATGATTTACATCACCACTATTTTATTGGTAATTATGCTTCCTCTTTTAGATTTTGGGATTATTATCTTGATACCGAAGCTGGTCCCGAAGCAAAGGCTGAAAGAGAAAGTAGAAGGAGAGCAAAGGCTGAAAGTCTTGCTAAAAAATCTGATTGATTTAGAACGAACCAAAAAACTAGCTCTTTTCTAATTGTATATTATTTTTTTTGATTATTGAACGTGTGTGATAATATGTAACAACCTAATTTGTGTAAGAAATTATCAAATTTTAGTTACTTTATTTGGGAATATATTAGATTTTCATGTCGCGAAATCAAACTATTTTAAACCTGGTGATTTATCTGATCAATGAAAGGCACATACAAAGAGGCGATTTCATATGATAATAATAATTAAGTATCAAATACTATTATATATACAAATTATAATACACCAATTAGTGCACTAAAAAATACAAAATTAAGCGATCTACCAAGTTATATTACATATTGCATTCATTAAGTACATTATTTTATATTCCCTTTAACTCCTATCCAACATGAATTCACAGGCAAGATTTTTTTTTTTTATGATGATATTTATATGGATAATGTCATCAAATCCAAACATTGAAGAAAGATATCCACCGGAAATAAGCCGCCCAAAAATTTTAGGTCTTTATAAATCGGAAGTTAATGCATCCAGGAATGCATTACTTTCAGATTATAACTCCGGATATGGTAATTTAACTGGTTTTCACTTAAGCTATTTGGACGCCGTTGAAGGTCGAAATTCAAGTAATTGGCTTTTTAATGATAAATTAACTTTTATTGAAGATGAATCTGAAAGCATTTTACCTAATTTTATAAGTCGACGTGCTGCAAATATCTGGAATTCAGAGGGTAAAATTGTTGAATTACCGCCAACTAGAAATGACAAAAATGACGAAATTATTGGTGAAAAAAAAAATATTGGCACTTTCCCATTAAATATAACAGGTTCTTTGAGAGGAACTTTTAATAAATTTGAATCTTCTAAAAATACACTAATCAAAATACCGATTCCAATTCCAAATTATTTAAAAAAGTTGTATGAATATAGATTAAATGAAAGTCTTAGAAAAGATCATGATGATTCTCATAATGATGAAGAGGAAGATTATGGATCTTTAGACATCAATCAAGTTTCACCGCCAGAAGTTCAAAGAGTTGGGAACATTACAAAGACTGAAGGGACAATTAAATTATCATTTTTCAATACAAATACTAAAATAAATAATGAAATTCCAGTTGATCTGGACAATATAACACTAATAAATTTGGGTTTAACATTGAATGATAATTCAGAAACTGATGAACATATAATGACACTATCCGGTGTTTATCACCAAGACACTGGGAACGTTGTGGTTATAAGTAGATCCGCAAAATTTGATGGTCTCTATGCATTACCACAGTTACATTTATCAAATGGTACTTATTATGAAAATTCAAAATGGGCAATATTCAATGAAATAAATGAAACTAAAATTAATGATATCACATTTGAAAGAATTGAAAAATTTGTTGATGCTTCCGAAGAATGTGAGTACATAGGATATTTTCATTTTGAATCAACTAATTTAACAAAACAAGAACTTCAGCAAATTGATTATGAATTGATGAATCCGATTGGTAGACCTCATAAATTAGTTCCAAGCTTAAAAATAACAAATGGTTTAATGTATTCACCAAATTGTGGTATTGCCTTGGATGTTGCACCCTTAGAAGGTTTAAGGGATGAAATCTATGATAATGGATTAAAAAAAGTTATTCTAATTGCGTCAGTGGTTATTCTAACACAAATTTTAATTTTAATTCGACAAATGGCTCAAACAAATACACCATCAACATTATCAAAACTATCATTTTGGACAATTTCAATAATGAATATGGCGGATGGTGCAATGTCTGTAATCTCACTTCTATGTTCAATGATATTCACTGATTTGTATATACAATTTGCGGTTTGTTCATTTCTGGCATTTACATGCTCCGCAATTTATGAAATGAAGTATGCAATTCAAATTTACTGTACACAAATTAATGAAAGACCATTAGATTGGAGAACAATGTTACAAGGTACACCACTCGATGAACGTATCGAAAGAAATACAGAAAATGAGAATAATGCAACTAATGTAACGACAACCACAACAAATTCTGCTAACATTGCTAGCGTTGCTGATGAACAAGCTGTTGGTGCTGAACTTTATACACGTCATTTTTTCATAATGTTGGTATTTTTATTTGTTTTATTGAATGTTATTACGTGGCCTAAGAAACAGCGTCAAACTTTTGAGTATATTTTTATAACAATCTTCAATTCATATTGGGTTCCACAAATTTATAGAAATGTTTTACGGGGATCAAGATCAAGCTTTAGTTGGCAATTTATTACTAGTACATCAATTTTAAGATTACTTCCTGTTGTTTATATTGAAGCTTATAACAACCCATTTAATCATCATAAGGATTTAGGATTCGTTATATTTTTGATTTTATGGTTAAGTATCCAAGTGTCAATGTTATTCTTACAAGAGTTATTAGGTCCAAGATTTTTCTTAAGTAATGATTACTTACCAAAGACATATGATTATCACCCAATTATCTTTAAAGGAGATCTAGAATCAGGATTTAATCTTGATGCAAATGAACTTGTAAGTGACAGGTTCTCATCAACCGACGAAGATAACAGAGATTTAAAATATGTTACAGATTGTGCAATTTGTATGCAAAAACTGGAAATTCCCGTTTTTACTTCCAACACAGATATGAATACACCGCATTCTTATTCATCGCACACAGATGACAATGTATCAACCTCATTACTGCCAACTTCAATTAGTAAAGGAACAAGTAGCTTAATTGCACGTAGGAAATATATGGTTACACCTTGTAAACACGTTTTTCATACTGACTGTTTGGAAAACTGGATGATGTATAAGTTACAATGTCCTGTTTGCCGTAACAGTCTACCACCATTTTAAATTGAAAAGTTTATATAATTTTTAATTTTTCTAATTATTTAAAGAAGGGTTTGACTCTAAAAAATATTATGACTCAACATGAGTTAAAGATTTTCTCTTATCGAGAAGGTTTATTTTTCACTGCTTTTTATTATCGTCACATTTTTTTTTTTCACAAATATCTTTTATTCAGATACCTCTTTGATATATACAAAATACAACAATGACGCAAAACAAAAAGCAGTATAAAGCATGTCTTTTTGATATGGATGGTTTATTACTGGATAGTGAAACAATCTATACGATATCATTTTCAGACATCCTTATCAACAACTTTAATAGAAAAGAAGGGTTAACTTGGGATGTTAAAATAAAACTGCAGGGGTTGCCAGGTGTTAAAGCATGTCAAGTAGTTATTGATCATTATGCATTGCATGAAGAAACTACAGCCGAGGAACTGTATAAATTAACAAGCGATAGACAATTAGAATTATGGCCAACTGTTGAAGTTTTACCAGGTGTTCAAAAATTAGTTGAATATTTAAAACTTAAGAATATACCGATTTGTGTTTGCACATCATCTCACAAGGATAAATATACTTTAAAAACAAGTAAACATGACTCATTATTTGATATATTTGATAATAATATAATTACAGGTGATAATCCAACAATTGCGAATAAGGGTAAACCATTACCATTTATTTGGTGGATGGGATTAGATACACTCAATAATAAATATGATTTATCAATTAAACCTGAAGAATGTTTAATTTTTGAGGATGCAATGCCAGGTTTTATAAGTGGTAAAAGGGCAGGTGGTTATGTTATTTGGGTTCCTGATGAGAGAGCATTAAATGTCATTCCTGACGACCAAATTAACACACTTGTTGGTGGAAACAACGAACACGGTATTATTCTTAAAAGTCTGGAAGATTTCAATCCAGCTGATTACGGTTTATAAATATATAAATAGATTTAGCAAATAAATTTAACCATTAGATTTTTAATTTTCATCTTTATTTTACGAAATAAATAAAAGTTTTAAAAAGTTACAAAAAAATGTGTTGTATCTAAGTATATAAATATTTTTTGTTTTATAGATAAATTAGCGTCTTTATTTTGTTGTTTTCAATGAGAAAATATTGAAAACAAAATAAATATGGAGAAATAGAATAAAATGGAGATATATAGAATTCAATAAGGAGCATTAGTAAATAAGAAAGAAATTGATTCACCATTATGTAATCTTCTGATTGCTTCAGCTAAAACACCCGAAATATCAAGTGAATCTAATTTTGGACATAAAGGTAATTTTGATTCAAAAGGAACAGTATTTGTACAAACAACTCTTTCTAATCTTGAATTATTAATATTTTCAATAGCTTTACCACTTAAAATACCATGAGTAACAATTGCAATAACTGACTTTGCACCATTATCTAATAAAACATCGGCAGCTTTTGCTAAAGTACCACAAGTATCAGCCATATCATCAACAATAATACAAATTTTACCAGTAACATCACCGACTAAAACCATTCTACTAACTTCATTTGCACGAGCACGTTCTTTATGAATAAGAGCAAAATTTAAATCTAATTTATCAGCTAAACCTGCAGCTCTTTTTGCACCACCTGCATCTGGAGAAATAATAATAGCATCTTTCATACTGATTTTTTCTTTAATATATCTAACAACACTCGGTTCAGCATATAAGTTATCAACAGGTGAATCAAAGAAACCTTGAATTTGTGAAGCATGTAAATCCATAGTAATGACATGATCACAACCTGCAGTTTCAAGCATATCGGACATCAATTTAGCGGTAATTGGTGCTCTTGATTTGTCCTTTCTATCTTGCCTTGCATAAGGGAAATTTGGTAAAACTGCAGTAATTCTTCTTGCAGATGCCGCCTTACAAGCATTAATCATGATTAATAATTCAAAAACTTTATCATTCACAGGTCCTGCACCTATTTGCATGATAATATAAATATCTTCATCACGAATAGATTCACCAATACTAAATAGAACTTCCTTATTTGACTCTCTCTTGAATTCAACAGGTGTTAATTGTAATCCAAGTCTTTTTGCAACCAATTCTGCTAATCCACGATCGATATCTGGCGCAAGAAGTTTTATGGAGTTAGTTGACATGGGAGTTTGGAAACGGTTGCTGTTGTTGTGTGTTTTGAGAAGCTAAGCTCTGGGAATAAGATAAACAACCCGTCATAATCACAGGTTTCCACTTGCAAGTTTTTAAAAATTTTCAGCTCATCAATCTTCTCCTCGGACCTGGGGATTTACAAAAAAACAAAAAACAAAAAATTTACCAGGGTAATTTTTGAATTTCACCTTTTATCTGAAAATCCGCGAAAAGCGGCGAAATCCGCTGTCAACTTATTTTAGGTCCTTAATAATTGATCCAATTGGGTTCTAAATTGGGGATTTTTCAACAACTGTATATATGTCCTAGTCATGAGTTCTTTCAGTGACATTGATCTGTCAAAGATCAGCCCACAAAAAAAAAGACCATTAGAAAAGGATACTGTAGCAAGTTCAGCTTTTTCTACTTCAATACCACAAACATTAAAATTAAACGATTATAAATACCCTGAAAATAGTTTGAACAATGGTAAAAAATTGAAATTACCCAAATTATTATCATATCAATTACCCAATGATTTATTGCTCAAATACAATATAAGCCAACTATCACTAGATGAATTAAACTCATCATTAAATATTACGAATATCCAATCACCATCTGCATCTGCAATAATATCCACACAAAATAAGAAAACTGTTGTTAAGGAATCAATACCTGAATCAAGTTCCGCATCAATATCAAGATCAAGTTCAAAGAAATCATCGCATATACGGAAATCATCAAATATTGATTCAACATTAACACTTCAAGAAAGTGCAGAAAAATTAAAAAAATCGGCCATTACGTATTATGTTGAAAAACAGTATGAGTATTCATTATTAGATTTTATACAATCATACTTATTATTTTTAATAAATTTGAAAATGAAAGAGAATGAAATAAAGGAAATGGAAGAAAATGATATAAGTTATCCTAAATTTATATCAAGAAAAGGAAGAGATATAACAACATTATTATCATTTGGAGAACAGATGATTTCTAATTTTAGCAAAGTAATTAGAACACTAAAACAAAAAAATAACAATGAATTAATTGAACATCTGTTACACTTGCTGGGATTTATATATTATATTAATGGTTTTATTGAAGTCTATTTATCAGAATTAATGTTAAAACAAATTGGTATAATTGATAAGAATATTGAAAACAATACTAATAATCAGCCAAGTAACATATCACAGTTAACAAAGTATATACATAAATATGAAGAGCTACTAATTAGTATTAAAGAAAACTTTAGAAATGGAGAAATTAATTTTGGTTTATTTAAAATTATGAAATGTTATCCCAACTTGTATGATAAAAGTTTAACAAAGATAACGAGTTTGAAAAATAATGAGATCATGTTAATAAACTCTTTGAATGTATCAACAAAGCTAAAATTCAGATTAGGTATAAATTATTGCTTACCAATTAATTCACATTCATGGAATTTAAACCATATAATCAATTTTGGTTCATTATTTTTGAATGAATGGTGTTTAAAACATTCGATAAAGCATAACATAATATTTTAATAGAAATAAAGAAAATATAATTACAATAAAATCCCTTTATAAAATAATATAAATTTTGTAGTAATAAATAAAATATAACGTTTGTGTAATCATCTATTCAGCTAATGTATCAGGGAATAAAAAGAAAGAAATTGCAATAATTAAATAAGTTGCAACTAGAAGTACACCTTCAAGCCAATTTGAACTGCCATCAAGTATTAAAGAATTAGTAATGAAAACTGCAACAAAAATAACAGCAGTTTCAAACATACTAAAATATAGTGACATTGGTACATCCATTACCCAACCAATAAGTACTAATAATGGGGTCACAAAAATTGCAATTTGTAATGATGAACCAATAGCAACACCTATAGCTAGATCCATTTTATTTTTATGAGCAACATAGATAGCAGTCACATGTTCAGCCGCATTACCGACAATTGGAATAACAACCAAACCAATAAAAGTTTTAGATAAACCAGAAGATTCAACAATTTCATCAATTGTACCAACTAAATAGTCAGCAGCAATTGAAACAAAGATAGTTGAAAGTAACAAAATAATAATTGAAGCAGTTGTGGATAAGTGGAATTCATTTGGGGTTGGATCTAAGTCATAAATTGATTTCGGTCTATTAATGATCGATAATCTTCTACTATGTTGATCATCATTTTGACCATAATAAGGTTGTTCAGCATTTCCATCATTACCATCATCAACAACCGTATCACTTCCAATAGTCGCTTCTAAATCGTTTGGTAAAGGAGGTTGAGCAGCATCAGAAAATAAATAGTTATGAGTTTTCAATTGAAATACCATATAAAGAACATAAACTAATAATAAAATGATGGAAGTACCACGAGATAGATCTAAGATTTTGTCGTCTAAATGATCAGTTTTTTTAGGTAATGATAAATAGAAAGCTGCTGGTAATAATAAAGCCATAACTGAAACGGCTAATAAAGATCCCATTGTTTGAGCAGCAGTTTGATTAAAGAATTGCTCCTTAAATTTTAAACCACCAACAATGAAACAGGTACCTAAAACTAACAATAGATTTGATAAAATTGAACCTAACATTGAAGCTTGAACAACAGTAATTTGGTTTTGACTTAAAGCAATGACTGAAACAATAACTTCAACTGCATTACCAAAAGTTGCATTTAATAAACCAGCAATTGAATCATTATGTAAACTTTCACCCAATTCTTCAGTTGCAAAGGCTAATAAAGAAGCAAGTGGTATAATTGCAAAAAAGTTAGTTATAAAGATAATTGATGAACTAAAACCTAATTTTTCAGATAAAATACCTAAAGGAATAAAAACTAAAAGCCAGTTAACTGGGGATGATTTTAGAGTTGAAAGACATACATGATCAAAATTGCGAATAAAGGAATTGCGGTTTGCAGTATTGGTATCAGTAAGTAAAGCAGTATTTTCGGAAGACATTGGTGAGACCACAGATCTACTTTAATGGAAGTATATATATTAACAAACGAAGAAGTAAGGGAAAACAGTATTTACCTAGAGTTTATTCCACAGTTTCACTAAATTAATTAGTTTTTTAGTTTTATTTCCCGCAAAAATTACGACCAAATCGCACTTGGTTTTATGTTTTTTGTGAAAGGAAATTAATTATTGCATTCGGCTTATGAAGATGGTATTATTATAGAAAGGTTTCACTGTATGAATGTGTGCTCCTTGGTAAATGATAAAATTCATAGCGTAGGATACAATGCAATTTACTATAAAATTCATTTAACAGACAAGAAAATACTGTATAACTGGATAAAATATCTTTTTTTCGAAGTGAATTGCCAAGCCTTCATTATAATAGTGTTTTCTGATTAGTTTATTAACTTTATTTGGAACAGAAACTAATTTTCTCTTGTCATCACGTGATGTGCACGTGACAATTTTCGACACGTAAAAGAAAAATTTAGCAGGTTCTCGTTTTTTTAACGCGTCGCGTTTCTTTTTTTTTTTCATTTTGTTTCCGTTTCATAAACGCGTCGCCCCCTTTTGACGAATCCTAAAATGGAAATTGCCAGACTCAAAATAGATATTACCGAATATTGTTTTCAAATGGTGTGGAACTCTTCAAAGAATGGCTAATACAGGAGGTTAGTAGTCAGTTTGAAGACAACGATTCAACCTCTTTTTTTCCCTCTCTTTCTTGCCTCTTTAAACAGACGACATTGAAATACAGATCACATCCGCAGTTTTGATCATATTATTATCTTCCTTTTGATTTAGCTTCTATCACTTTTTATCCGGATTTGTTTTTTATTTCATTGATTTATTAGCCATTATCCATCTTTCAACATTTTATTGTTATAATATTTTAATTATAAGAGTTCAAGTTAAAACTTTTTCATCATCTATTAATTAATAAACCAACTTTTGATACCCAAATATAACAGTCAATTAACAATGTCAAGTTTAGAAGCACTTTATATTTTCCTTAATAAACCAGTAGACTCAGAGATGATTGAATATTTAGTCTCTACAACTACTTCAATTATTCAAATTAAAACAAATAATATTAATACCACCACCAATACTGGTCTAGCAACACCTCCACAGTCCCCAAATAATGATTCATCTCCATCAATTCCTTCATTATCTACTTTTATTCGCAATTTAATTGAACATTCTCATGTTCAATGCACGACTTTAATGACAACATTAATTTATCTTAATCGTCTAAAAAAAATTATACCTTCTAACTCAATTGGCATGGAAACAACCCATCATAGAATCTTTTTAGGGTCATTATTATTAGCTGCCAAATTCACAAATGATTCTTCACCAATGAATAAACATTGGACAACCTATACCAATGGGTTATTAACCTTGAAAGAAGTTAATGCTTTAGAAATAGAAATTATTCAATATATTGGTTGGGATAACTTAAATTTTAAAAATGTTGATTTAATTAATTCGTTGCAATACTTTTTAGATCCAATTAAAAGAAAATTACGGATCAAAAGTGAAGAAAAAATACTTAGATTATCTCAACAAATCCATTATAACCCTCAACCATCATCAATGACTCAATCTTCTTCTCTACCTTCACTAATTTCATCATCTTCTTCAACCTCGACCGTTTCTTCCTTAATGTCGAGAACGTTACCAAGAAAAGATTCCCAACAATCCATTGCATCTTCAATTGACTCAACCGAACCTCAACAGCAAATGGAAGTTGAAGTTAAAAATCATCTTAACAATAGTACTAAATCAACCACGGATATTTCATATTCATTACGTCCGTTAAGGTTAAAACCATCAAAAAATTCAGATTCAAATAAAATACCACCTTCATCTTCTGATATAATCAAAAGAAGAAAAAGTTCTATCAATTTACTACCTATATCGACATCATCTAATTCCGTCTCTGCATCTAATTTAAAACATAGTCGAAAATCTTTACATTTGATCAATTTAACAGAAAATAAGAAAAGTAATAGCTATAATAAAGTTAATGTTGTTAATCCTGTTGATGATTCAAATATTTCTATTATTGTTTAATCTAATCTATTTTTCATGTTTATATTATTTACATTCGTTTCTTTATTCACTCACTTATTTAGTTATTTATTTCTTGTTTTTATCTCATTATACCAACTTAATTTCTATCAAATTCTACTTCAATTCTTTTTTTTATAATTTTTATTATATAAATTTCAGAAATATATTAATTCCGCTCTATTAAAACACAAATCACTTAAATGTTTCCATCCTTAAAATGGTTTTATATTAATAATTATCATAATTCAATTATAATAAATAATAAGAGAAACAAAAATAAACGAAATGAACAGAACTTTAATTATTTAACTACTTTAATTAATTATATAAATCGTCTTCTTCTTCAACATCACCAAAACTTGCTCCTCCTTCGGCGGTTGCTGCTTCATTAGAACCATTAGTTGGTTGCGAAGATCCCGAAGATTGTTGATCAAATTTAAATGAACTCAATTGGCCCCTTGAGGATTGTAATTGTTGTGCGTATGCTTCGTATCTTCTTAATTCTGCTGGAGAAACTGATTTCTTTGCGGTTTTCATTGCTTCTTCAAAATGTAATTTAGTAATATATGGAACTGGATCAGGCTGATCAACCATTTCGACGTCACCATTTTCTTCACCTTCTTTTTTGACCTGTGATTCTTCAAATAATCTGTTTGCTTCAATAGATTCTTTAATTGCAAATTTTGCAGCTCTTTGAACAATATAAGATAAATCAGCACCTGAGAATCCGTTTGTTAATTTTGCAATAGCTCTTAACTCCAATCCTGGTTCTAATGGTGTCTTTCTTAATTGTGCAGTTAAAATCGATAATCTACCTTCTTCATCTGGTAATGGAACGTAAATTAATTGATCTAATCTACCAGGTCTCAAAATTGCTGGATCAATTTGATCAGGTCTATTAGTTGCACCAATAATGAAGACATTTTTCTTTGCATTCATACCATCCATTTCAGTTAATAATTGATTAACGACTCTATCAGATGCTCCACCTGCATCACCCATGTTACCACCTCTTGCTTTTGCAATGGAATCTAATTCATCCAAGAAAACAACAGTTGGTGCAGCAGCTCTAGCTTTATCGAAAATATCTCTAATATTTGATTCAGATTCACCATACCACATACTTAATAATTCAGGACCCTTAACAGAAATGAAATTTGCTGAAACTTCTGTTGCAACTGCCTTTGCTAATAAAGTTTTACCAGTACCCGGTGGACCAAAGAATAAAACACCCTTTGATGGCGATAAGCCGAATTTTGCATATTGATCTGGATGTAAAACAGGATATTCAACAGTTTCCTTCAATTCTTGTTTAATATGATCCAAGCCTCCAATATCATCCCAAGTGACGTTAACACTTTCAACAACAGTTTCACGTAACGCTGAAGGATTGGAGTTACCAAGTGCAAATTTGAAGTTGTCCATTGTAACACCTAAGGAATCTAGAACCTCAGTATCAATAGTTTCTTCATCCAAATCAATTAGATCCATTTTTTCTCTAATTTGTTGCATTGCGGCTTCAGAACATAATGAGGCAATATCAGCACCAACATAACCATGAGTTTCAGATGCAATTTTTTCCAGATCAACATCATCAGCTAATTTCATATTCTTAGTATGAATTCTTAAAACCTCTAATCTACCGGTAGCATCGGGAATACCAATATCAACTTCTCTATCAAATCTACCAAATCTTCTTAAAGCTGGATCAATAGAATTTGGTCTATTAGTTGCAGCAATAACAACAACATTTGCTCTTGCTTTCATACCATCCATTAATGTTAATAATTGAGAAACCACTCTTCTTTCAACTTCACCATTGGTCTTATCTCTCTTTGGAGCAATTGAATCAATTTCATCAAGGAATATAATAGATGGTGCATTCTTTTCAGCTTCTTCAAAAGCTTTTCTTAAATTGGATTCAGACTCACCTGCCATTTTAGACATAATTTCAGGACCATTGATTAAGAAAAAGAAAGCACCAGTTTCATTTGCAACAGCTCTTGCCATTAAAGTCTTACCTGTACCTGGTGGACCATACATTAAAATACCCTTTGGTGGTTTGATACCAATAGCTTTGAATAATTGTGGGTGTCTTAAAGGCAACTCAACCAATTCTCTAATTTGTGCCATTTGTTTTCTACAGCCACCAATATCATCATAACCAACTTCACTCAGGTTATTTTCTTCATCTTCTCTATTAATTGGTTCACCTTCTGAGTGTATTATAGTATCTTGTGAAACAATTGCGTAGTTTTCAGGTTCAACCTCAACAACCTTAAATTCTACTTGTCTCATACCACCTCTAACAACAAAATGATCACCTTTTCTAACAGGTCTATAGGAATCAACAAAATACGGCTTTAAGAAAACATCAAATAAAGAACCAGTCAGACCTTCAATTGTATCAGCAATTGGTAAAACAGAGATTCTTGTTGCAAATTTGATATCAGGACATGGATGAATGGTAATAATATCACCTAATCTAACTCTTAAGTTATTTCTTGCAACTCTATTAATTCTACAAATATCATCTTCCATATCATCATCAGCTAATACAACTAAAACTGTGTCTTTTCTCTTTTTACCTTTTACCAAAACTGCATCACCACGGAATAACTGCAACTTTTCCATGGTGTTTGATGACATTGAAATAATCGAATTATCATCATTAGTTGCATCATCAACAATTAATGCATTTGCCTTCTTCTTTCTTCTTAAAATTGCAGTTGCCGTGGAATCTTCAGGGCCTTCTTCTCTTCCGGAAGCATCTAAAAGTGGTTTTTTTTCGCCTGTCATTGCTTTTGGTAATGATAAATGCTATAGGTAAAGAAAAAGAAAAAAAAATAGATAATCAAGGGACTGAGAACAAAGGCAAAAGAGATGAAATGGATGAGTCGCCACCGGTGGCAAAATCAAAACATTTTGGAGTTGGAATTTCTTGATTTGCCCTCAGTCGCTGATTGAGATTTGAGATTTGAAATTTGGAATTTGTAAGAAGTTCGAAACGTGAATTTAAAAACTAAAGGGCATTTTTGATCATCTTATTACCACATTTACTTTTGATTTTAATATAAAGTGTCTTTCACAATGGCATCTGCAGTCTCTCACGAAGCGTCCTGTATTTTCTGCAAAATTATTAAGGGTATGTCACCAAACCTTTTTTTTCAATTGATAACAGTTACACGATTTAATTTCTTATCCCCGCATTTAGTTATTATACAATACTAACATAATATTTTGCTCTCTTATAGGTGATATCCCATCTTTTAAGTTAATTGAAACTGCATTTTCATACTCTTTCCTCGATATCCAACCTACTGCAAAGGGCCACTTACTGGTTATTCCAAAATATCATGGTGCAAAATTACATAATATTCCAGATGAATATTTAGCTGACATTTTACCAGTTACAAAAAAACTAGCATTGGCTTTAGATTTAGATATCGATTCTCCTCAAGGTGATGGTTACAATGTGTTACAAAATAATGGTAGAATTGCACATCAAGAAGTTGATCACGTTCATTTCCATTTAATTCCAAAAAGAGATGAAAATACTGGTTTAATTGTTGGTTGGCCAGCCGAAAATGCAGATATGGCTGAATTAAGTGTCTTTGCAAAGGAATTACAAGCTAAATTAGCAAATTAGTGTGTTTATGTAGATATTATGTATACATACGAATGTTTTTATTGATATATCCTATTTTTTTATAAACCAACCATACCGCTTACTTGACGAGCCCCAACCCCGAAAAGCATTTGCATAGTTTGAGCACCAAATGGGAAATAACTTGCTGTATACCATAAAATTGATAGAATTTCCACTATGCCCATAATCAAACTTAAAATTGTACTTTTTAAAACAACTGCACAATAAACGGTTGAAACTTGACTTATTATAAACACTGCAGTAAATGGCAATCTTTCTTTACTGGATAAATGTTTAATGTATGAAACTGGGCCTTGTAAAACACCAAATGAAAGAAAAAATAATAATGATCCTAATGTCCATAACATAACGAACTTTCTTGGTTTAAGTGTTAAAACTGGGAATAAGAAGAATCCAAGTGCAAAACATGCAACTGACCCTAACAATAAAAGGAAAAACCCGGCGTATCTTTCAAACCTAGATAGTTGAAACCATGATGGTTCTTCACTGGTACTTCCTAATATATCTGATGTGTTTAATGGTAGAATATTTTGTGCTCCATCCACTGTGTCATGGAATGTATCTGAAATCTGAGATTTTAAGTTTGAAAAAAATGATCCTGCATTATTTGAAAAATCTATATTATTCCCATTGGCTGGTCTAGTATTCCTCCAATTAGAAAGAAACTGTGCATCATTTTCACCACTCATTGGAAATCGCTTTTTGTACTACGTGGTTGTGTAACGACATTCGGAGAAGCAACACAAGCCAACTGTCAAAAAAAAAAAAATCAACAGTTTGAAAATTGCTTTCTCGCCAAATCTCCAAATCTCGGACTGGCTTCACATTTAACTAATAGGTTAGTAGAGAAACAAGAAATAAGAAACAGCTTAAAGTTAATTCTACTATACATGCATATTATATAAATTAATTATTATGTAAATCATTAGATGAAACACCAGACAACAATTGATCAAGAAAATCGGCATCATTCTCAAACTTGAGAGTTGGTTCACCAATCATATTACTAAACTCATTATTAGGTGACAGAAACGTACTATCTTGTTTATTTTTTATGTCAAACAACAATGAATCCTCATTGTCATTTTTATCAACCGGTGTTTCATTGTTATTATTAGGAATATTGTCTTTATGATCATTATTATCGTCGTCGCTGTTGTTGTTGTTGTCTTTTCGGTTAAGCTCTGCTGTGATATTCATAGAACTAGATAATTTGTTAAAGTCCACTGGTTCTGGTTGGATATTGGAAAAATCCATAAATCGAAGTTTTGAATTATTTAATTTAAGACCAGAATCGCCTGTGAATGCAGATATACTATCTTTGACATTATTTAAATTTGTAATAGAGTCATTAACTTTGTGGTCGCCATTATCTTCATAGTACATAGGTGGGGGGTTATTATCGTTATTATTATTGATATTATAATTATAGCTTCCGTTATAACTATTTTCATCATTAAATGAAGAACAAGATTGTTCCAAATTTAAATTAGAATCAAGAGTCTCAATATGTTTATTGGTTGAATTATTGTTTAAATCTAAATTATCAATTTTTTCTTGCAACTCTTCTAATCGGTCATCTTGAGTTTCTAGGATTTCCTTTAAATATATAATATACTCGACACTTTTCATTAATATCATGTTTTTATTTGCCTTAGTCGTATCCTTTGTTGATGCTTTATTTTTACAACAATCAAATAACATTGTTGGTGGAATTAATGTACCTAGCTCTTTAATTTTTTCTTTGATTAAATCACGTCTTCTTCTTTCAACTGCATTATGTAATTCCCTTCGTCTTGATAATTTACTTTCTTTACTTAATGCGCTTTTTGAATTCAAATGAGTTCCAACCGATGACGGTGAGCCAATACTTTTGAATGAAGGGGAGTTTAATGGGGATCGATCGTCATTAAGAGATCCATATGGCGACTCTAAATATCCATCATAAGTTGCGCTTGGTGATATTAAATTATTTAATGAAGTACCCAACTGAGAGCCATAACTTTTCCCTAAAGTGTTTGATATAGTTTTACTTAAATTACCACCACTATAACTTGTTGAGAACCCAAAGGATTGTGGAGAAAATGCTTCATCTCTCAATGATGCATTCTTAACTAGTGAAGTGGAAATTGGAACAGGACTTTGAAAACTTGTATTTGAAAGTGCATCCGTTGTACTTGATACACTTTCAACATTATTCATCATAAGGTAGTTATCAGAATTCAATGGCGCATCATTCAAAGTAAAAGCAATGTTACCGGAATTTACCTCTGGACTTTCATTTATATTTTTATTTGGATCGGTATCTCCAACAATAGTGTTAACAAAATTTCTATCTATATTATCAAAATTAAAGTAAGTGTCGTTAGCATTCAACTGATGATCAGCTGTTACTAAGTTGGTATTAAAGTTATCAGTCGGAATCTGCTTATTAATGTAGTTAAGGTGATTCATGTTGTTCATTGAGTTAAGACTGTTGATATTAAAGGATGTGATATCGTCAATATTATTGAAGTTATTATTGTTACCTGTTGTGAGGTTGTTTAACTGCTGGTCCCAATCGTCCTGAAACGTACTGGTCCCGTTATTCGGATAGTTATTTTGCGATATGCTGTCACGGGGACTATTCATGGGGTAACTGTTGCGTGCTTTGGAAGAATAAAATTAGTGGAAAAAAAAGGGTGTAGTTCGGACAGCTGTGTATTCTCTAATAATTCAATGTGAAAACCACAAATTAGGCTGTGTGTGGTGCGAGCCAATTCTGTTTAGAAAAAGTTAGTAAATTTAGTTCACACTTCTACAATTTACACGTTGTTTCCTAATGCTTTTTTTCCAGGACAAGTGAACTAATAATTAAATGTGTTATAAATTTAGACACTTACTTTTGTAGGCATGCTGGGAATATACTAATAAACCCGTATTAATCTTTTACGAAGTCGCATTGTCGTTAGAATTGGTATTTTCAAAACCACGAATTAAGAAACATAGGTATCACCACAGTTGATTAGTCAAGTATTTTGTTTCAAGTTTGGGCCGTTATGTATTAGCAGTACATGCCAAATCCTTTGAATTTCAATTGCATTTGTTTCACTTTATGTTATTAGTTTTTTGACTATACTGCTCTTAAAAAAAACCATTACGGTCACCCATCCTCTTTTTATTTTGTTTTATCAATTAAATATAAACCAAATACTAAAATGCATAACCAATTTTGTTAATGTAAAAAAATTGGATCAGCTAATATTTTGTAGCTATCGGAATTGGTTTTTTTCCTTTTATTGGAAATTAATCCGTTCTTTTTTAAATTTTCAGTTATTTATGGGCAATATTATACCCATAAAACTATTTGGCTCATGTATGTTTTGTAAGTACTTAAGGTAAATATTGAAAACAGTAAAGTGTGACACACCCGTTTTTGTTTGTTGGTGCACAATTTTTTCAAACAAGCACCTTCTAATTTTCATTGAAATGTATTTTACTTCAAGTAATACAGTTTATATATTGATACTTTAAATGTCGGAAAAGAAACTTCTAGAATAAAGATGATTCTTCTATACTAATGCATTCCTCTTTATTTTCCACAACAAAGACAAAGGGCATACAAATTCATGAAGTCACGTGTTTCGCGGTGGTTTAGATCAGTGGGTTGATCTTGTTTACTACAGACAACATCAAGGTCAAGTTTGGTTAAGGAATGTTACCTTTAGGACTGTATAAACACTGCGTGTTTGGAGATATTTTGAATATATTTGGTGAATACGATGGGATTTAATTCAATACCACCTCTGGTTATTAATCCTACACCAGATGATTATCTTGAACTTCAAAATCCGCGTGAGGAAGCTCCATTTACAAAATATCATAAAGATTTAGACCCAGAGGAACTATTGCCCGTTTTTCAGTATACCAATGGTAAAATATATGAAAATATTGTGAAAAATTCTAAAGATTTAGATAGATATTTAAATAGACAACAAAGAGTTGACATCATTCGACAGAGTAAACTAAAGATTCCAGTTTTTAAACATGTTGATTCTAACTCAACGGATGATTTGATAATTCCACCAATCCATGCAAATTCCACGATGGAGAAATTAGGGTTCTTTAATATTAATAGTGATAATTCAAAAAGACGTTCGTTACCTGGAACATATATTCGACCCGATTTTTCAAAGGATGAATTGCTTCGTGGTAAGTTAATGTATAACTCCAAAAAATTCCAAGTTCAATACAATATGGATGAAACTGATCTATTATTTGTTAACTGGATAAATGAAATTATAAAAGATTCAAACATAGTATCTCTAGAATTATTTGAAATCATAATTACATTTTTTGAGGTTCAAATTTATCAGATTGAAAGGTTATTACCACCAACAATCAAAGATAGAACATCAATTGACTTTGAATCACAACAAAATGCTCTTTTGTATGGTTGTGATGACGGTACTGGCTGTTTAAATCAAGATGAACAAGCATGCGCTGTTTGCGATTTAAGTGATTGTGATTCAACAAACTCGATTATATTTTGCGATGGTTGCGACATTGCAGTTCATCAGGATTGTTATGGTGTTTCTTTCATACCCGAAGGTCCATGGTTATGTCGTAGATGTTTAATTGCAAGAAATAGTCATGAAAAGTGTATATTTTGTCCATCAACAACTGGTGCCTTTAAACAAACTGATGGTGGTGATTGGGCACATGTTTTATGTACTTTATGGACACCTGAATTGTATTTTGCAAACCCAATTTATATGGAACCAATTGAAGGCATTAACAATATACCAAAAAGCAGATGGAAGCTAATCTGTTATATCTGTAAACAAAAGGTTGGAGTTTGTATTCAGTGTTCAAAGCCATCTTGTTTTACTGCTTATCACGTAACTTGTGCGAAGCGTGCAACTTTGTTCATGAAGTATAAAAAGGGCATTAAAGTGGCTGCAACTGATAAAAATACTATTGCGAGTTATTGTGATAAACACACGCCAGTTGAATGGGGTGTAGAACACGATGTTAACAAAGGGGTTGAAAAGACAAAATTATATTTTCACGATAAACAAAAGCAAATCATGAATACCGATACAAAAAAGAATAATGAAATGACGTTTGTAACAGAAGAAGAATATCGTGAGCTATCAAAGACAAAATCAGAAAAATTTAAATGGAGATTATACTCAAACATTTATGTCATTCCAAATATAGTAATCAATAGATTAATTGATTTTTTGAGTAATAATAAATTACCAAAAATTTCAAGGTCAGCACTAAATCAAATTGCTAAATATTATACACTAAAAAGAAAATATACCGGCAAACCATTAATTAAAAAACCTGATATTTTTAACCATGGAAGTTTACCAGAAGATTCATTGAATAATCGTATCAACGCAGTTAAATATTTTCAAGGTGATGTAGATAAGTTAAATGAATTAACAAAACTGATAATTAAAAGATCCAAAATTTCCAGTGAATTAATAGTTGATAAACTAGAAACTTCAAGTTTATTTTATAAACCAGAAATATGGGTTTATCGTAATTTGCTATCCTTTTTTATAAATCATTTGAATGAATTATCATTAGACAATGTTCAAATTCCAAAATACTCAGTAAAGCCTAATATTTATCAGATTATCGAAAGGGCAGAGAATGGAGAATATGAAAATTTGGAAAATTTAATTATTGACATCGAAAGGTTTGGTCAGTGGATTCTGAATACCAAATTTAATAATAATTATAAAATGGATGAACTTCAAAAGATGTTTAAAGCTTGGAATCGTTATAAAAAGGCAAAATATTTAAATGCAAAAGAATATTATGAAGCTATATTAAATAATTGGGATTCAATAAAAAGCAATTTCGAGATAAATAATGATTTGTCAATCCTTTCAACTAATAATAATGAAGGGGGTAATAACTCACTAGCTAAGAGACCAACGGTACCAAAGTTAAGAAAAAAATCGTTTAAGGGAAGTGCAGAAATTAAAAGATTAGGTATTGATATTTCACAAATATCTAACAGTGAATCGAATGATGAAAATAATGGTAGAAATTTGAGAAAGCGCAAATCCTCATCGCCTGGTTTGAAAGATGATCAAGTAAAAAATGATAAGGATGATGCCGAAAAGGAACAAGAGGATAGCAATAAAAATAGAAGTACAGTTTTGAGAGCTAGGCTAAATAGAGTTAAGTTACGTACCAATGTCCAAAATTTACGTAAGAGCTCAAGATTTAAAAATACTAAATAAATAGTAATATGTGTTAGATTAACTTTGTGTATTATTTCTGTAAATTATAATAACCAATAACTAATAATTATCATTAGAAAAATCGATTAACTATAGCGGTTATTTTTTTAAATAAATAAATTAAAATTTATTATAAAGGATTAAAATATTGATAAGAAGTGTCCTGTTCTTAATTAATTAAATTAAATTAATGAAAATAAAACCTCACTTAAGAATTCATGTATAAAAATTGGCTAAATACAAAATAAAACAGTTTGAAAAGAAAAAATAAATTGATAAACTAAACGTAGTAAAGTTACTTATAATTTATCGTAGTATTCTTCGTAACCTGGAACATTTTCCTTTAAACCTCTCTTCTTTCTTGCTTCAAGAACAATAGTACCTGGCTTAGTTGAAACATCAGTTGGATCACCACCCATAGTATCCCAATGATCAAAGATCATTTGTGGGAAAGCTTGACCACCAGTTGCTTGTCTTAATTCACCAGTGAAACCGAAAGATTCATTGACAGGTAAGTAAGCCTTAACAGTGAATAATGGAGTACCTGGTCTTTGTTCTTCAGAAATAACTTGACCTCTCTTTCTGTTTAAGACAGAGTAAATACCACCAATAGCAGATTCTGGACATTGAATTTCAATTAAGAAGATTGGTTCTTGGATTCTTGGTTCAGCTAATAACATAGAAGCGTAAGTAACTCTTCTCATGGTTGGCATAATTTGACCAGCACCTCTATGAATAGCATCGGCATGTAAGGTAACATCCATAATGTTGAATCTGATACCTCTGATTTGTTCACCTAAAAGTGGACCTTCCTTAGTTGCCCATTGGAAACCAGAGTTGACGTGATCCTTAATTTCGTTTAAGTATTGAACAGCCTTGGTTTCATCAACAACAACGTTGGCACCAGTACCATCTGGACCGAAACACCAAATCTTTCTTGCTTCAGTGACATCCCAACCGTATTCATCAGCCATTAATCTTGCTCTAACCTTGAGATCAGCTCTTGGGTCAATGATACCGTTTTCAATAGCTAAGTTGACTTCTTCTTCCATTGGAGTTGCCTTTAAGTAGATTCTGTTATGCTTGTTTGGAGATTTAGATAATGCAACAATTCTGGATTCAGCTTCAACAGTTTCTCTGTAAGCAACAACTGGTGGAGAAATCTTTAATGGAACACCAGCGTGATCGTTTTGTAAATCGGATAAACAAATTTCTAAATGTAATTCACCGGTTGCAGCAACAATATGTTCACCTGATGGAGACATGTAACATAAGACACATGGATCGGATTTAGATAATCTCTTTAAACCTTCAACTAATTTTGGTAAATCGTTACCGTTCTTAACTTCAACAGCGACTTGGACAACTGGAGAAACTGAGAATTTCATAACCTTCATGTTGTGTGCGGTTTCGGAAGTGGTTAAAGTACCGGATTTTAATAAGAATTGATCAATACCGACTAAACCAATAATGTTACCTGCTGGACAATCATCAATTTGTTCAACGGATCTTCCCATCATTAAAACAGTTCTTTGAATAGCCTTAACGAATAAATCTTCCTTCTTACCAACGGTATAGTTTGGACCTTGAATTCTAACCTTTTGACCAGATTTAACAGTACCTGCGAAAACTCTACCGAAAGCGTAGAATCTACCCTTATCAGAAGTTGGAACCATCTTGGAAACGTATAACATTAAGTCAGCCTTTGGATCACAGTTCTTAATTGCTAAGCAATGTTCATCATCAGATGGACCTTCGTATAATTGATCAGCTCTGTAGTTTTGAGCAGTGACTGGAGATGGTAAGTGAATAACAATCATTTCTAACATCGCATCTGCAGCTGGTAAGAATTTTCTCATAACAATCTTCATTAAAGCCTTACCTTCTAATTCTCTTTCATCAGACTTTAAGTTAATTTCTAATTTGGTTAATAAAGTATCAATTTCTTCCTTCTTGAAGTTCATAATAGAGTTGATTAATCTGAAAATTGGGTCTAAAACGAACATGTTGAAAGCTCTTTCTAATGGCTTACCATCAGCATCCTTATCTTTGTTAGTCCACTTCTTGGTCTTTGGGTTAAAGAAAGAATCACCCCATAATCTTTGCATCATCTTTTCTCTGTCAACACCGAATTTCTTAGAATATCTAGTTGCAAATTGTCTAACGGTGAAAGCCCAACCGTGTAAACCAGAACCGAAAGCAACGGTACCCTTTTCTGGGTAAACTTGACAGTCACCTAAAACCTTATCGTGGTAAGTTGCAATAACAACGTTAACGGATTCGATGGTTCTTGAGAAAGTTTGATATAAATCTTCCTTTGAAATTTGTAATTCTAACATAGCTCTATCAACCTTGTTAATAACTAAGACTGGCTTAATTCTTTCACCTAAAGCTTGTCTTAAAACGGTTTCGGTTTGGACACAGACACCTTCAATGGTATCAACAACAACCATAGCACCATCGGTAACTCTTAAAGCAGCGGTAACTTCAGAAGAGAAATCAACGTGACCTGGGGAATCAATTAAGTTAATTAAGAACTTGTTACCTTCAGTCTTTTGTTTAATTTCTTTAACATCATCATCTTCCATTTCAGAGAAAAGAGAGATAGCGGTGGACTTAATAGTAATACCTCTTTCTTGTTCATCCTTTCTGGTATCAGTGAATCTAGCTTCACCGGCCTTAGCAGCAGAAATAATACCTGCTCTTTGAACTAAGGAATCGGTTAAGGTGGATTTACCGTGATCGACGTGGGCGATAACGGACATGTTACGGACGTTGGTAACACGATCCATTAAGTCTCTAATTTGTTCAACAGTGAAGTTAACTTTAATAAAATATTGAATTCATGACTTAAATGTTAGTATATTGTTCACATAATATTGTAGTTCAATGAGGTTCTCAATCAAGTTCTTTATTTGAAGCAAAGTGGTTATTCTTAATTCTAATATATGATCGATATAATATACTCGACTAGTATTTTTTTGCATTTTTTTTTTATTTTTTCATAAGCTAATCTGCTAAAAATTAGCAAAATGTGTTTAGAGTATATCAAAGGAAGGAATTGAAAGTTCACAGAACCAATGGAAAGCAAACCAAGAAAGTAATTTTAAAATATATACATACCCATTTTGAAGGATTATTAGTTGTTGGATAAAGAACGAAACTAAAACAGAAGGTCCAAGAAGAAGAGAGAAAAGAAGAAGTGTAATATAAATTGGAAGAAGTGAGCGAGAGACCACAGGAGAGTGAGAAAGATGAAAATTTTTCATTTCAAGGGATTTTTCATTTTTCAGTTATGCACTTTGCACATTGCGAAAGTACAGAAACTGCCGGGTAAGTAGAAACAGCGCGTCGACCGACCGCAGCATTGTTTCTACACACTTTGACTCTACATAAACCACCATTATATCAGGTCAATAACCACATAAACACCCCCTGCACCACAAAGCAGTACAGAAACAAATATTGAATACGTAGTCTGCTTTCACCATGGCCATGTCCATAACCACCACCTGGTAGCACTACATATCGCAAACTTCTCATCAAGAAAAACCCGTGTGAAAATACCAATGCTAATAACCCAATATATTTTGTAACCACTGATCCATTACTGAAAATGCCCATCAGTAACATTAATAAAATTGGTACAAATTTGTATCCTGTGTAACTAACCAAATCCCACATTTTGCTGTTTTTTGAACTGATACCCAATACATAAAATGATACTCTAAGCAAAATAAAATCCATAAGGTAAAATGCTAACGTTCTCGTTGTTGCATATCCTAACATTTCCGGATGGAAATCCCCCTTAACACCTTCTTCTAATGCCCATACTAAAATATATGATAAAAATGCCATAGCAGGAATATATAAATCTGGTGCATTGATATCTTCAATCGGGGTAGCATAAACTTCTGCTTGATTATTGGTCCCATTCATATTAATATCTCCTTTCGTTTGTCTAATCCATCCCTTGTTTTTATATGGGAAAATGATCAACATTAATTTCTTTAAAACATATGCATTTGAAACTTTAAAATAGTATTTGATATCATTAGTTGACACAAATTGTTCTAAGTTTTGTTGCATATAATGTTGTGATGCACTGAAGGCTGACTGTGAAAATTTAAGCCCCATTTGAGTTGTTGGATCATTAAAAAATTGATTGAATTGACCACCTTGCTGCTGTTGATTGTGTTGTGCATAACCAAAACTTTGACCTTGGCTCTGGCTCTGGCTCTGGCCTTGACCTTGGCCTTGACCTTGGCCTTGATGTGGCATATTCATTTGGGATTGGAATTGCTGTCCCCCTTGCATATTGTTTGTGTTATTACCAGCTGGATTAGAAGCATCTGCATGCGTCTGGTACGGATTGTACATTGTGTGGCCCTGATTGTCCTTATAGTGGAAAGAAAATGCACGACAACATTGGCAAAGAAATCAATCAGCAACTGACATTGATGTACCATCGAAGTGAACCTTAACCCTCAACCGCGAAATCAACTGTCTACTTGACAAACGCGTGAACAGACGTGTTTCAACATGAATTGATGCAAGATTTGAAAAGTTTGAAATAAGTTTTTTGAGGTTAGTAGTTATATATAACATACGTACAATTATTTTGAGATGTCTACTCGTAGTAACTTTAGAGGATCATCCTCTGCGAGATACGCTCAAAATAAACATTCAAACAACAATAATACCCGGGATAATCAACGATTTCAAAAAAATTATAATAATTTCCAAACGAATAGAAATACCAATAATACTAATAATAATAATATTAATAGTAATAATAATAAAATTGATAACCCAAATCCTTATTTCAATGAACAAGATGAAGAAAGAATGTCACAGGTCAGGGAAGTCGATCAAATTGATTCAATTTTTGGTTTTGATAAATTTGAAATGGGACCAAAAAGGAAAGGTTGGTTATCTAATATGCACCCAACTTTAATCCAAGATGATGAGTCGCATACTCAATTATCTGGTGTTGATTACTATTTTCTTGATGAAGAAGGTGGTTCTTTCAAAGTTTCTTATCAATATGATCCTTATTTCTTTATCATGTGTCCTGATGGTAAACAAACAGAACTAGAAGAATGGTTACGTAGGACATTAGAACAAATAGTTAAATCAATTTCAAGTGTTCAAAAAGAAGATTTAGATTTATCAAATCATTTAACAGGTATAAAAAGAACTTTAGTTAAATTATCTTTTAATAATATTTCTGATTTACTCAATGCTAGAAGGATAATACAACCTTATATTAATAAAAATAAGAAAAAGAAAGATTCAAATGATATTTATAAATCTGTAAATTTGAATTATTCAAGTATTATGAAAGGCACTACGGTTGAAAATGATGATCTGCTAATGGATATTGATTTTGAAGATGAATCAACCTTAAAATACACTGATGCTTCTGAGTTAATGTTAGATATAAGAGAATACGACGTTCCTTATCATGTTAGAGTATCAATTGATGAAAATATACGTATTGGTAAATGGTATGATGTTGAAGTGTCACCGTCAGAAACAAAAATTACTGAAGATAAAGACAAAATTGCCTTTGCAGATCCGGTTGTTTTAGCATTTGATATAGAAACGACGAAAGCACCGCTAAAATTTCCAGATTCAAAGGTGGATCAAATCATGATGATTTCTTATATGATTGATGGTGATGGGTTTTTAATCACAAATAGATCAATTATTTCTGAAGACATTGATGATTTTGAGTATACACCAAAACCTGAATATCCTGGTGAGTTTATGATTTTTAATGAGCCAAACGAAAAGGCTTTGATAGAAAAATTTTTTGAACATGTTAGAGATGTTAAACCCACTGTTATTGCAACTTTCAATGGTGACTTTTTTGATTGGCCATTTGTTGAAGCAAGAGCTTCATTTCATAGCTTGGATATGTTTAAAGAAATTGGATTTGCAAAAGATGCAGAAGGTGAATATAAGTCAAGTTACTGTACGCATATGGACTGTTTCCGTTGGGTTAAACGTGATTCTTATTTACCACAAGGTTCACAAGGTTTAAAAGCTGTCACAACTGCAAAATTAGGTTATAATCCAACTGAACTAGATCCTGAATTAATGACTCCATATGCCTACGAACGTCCTCAGTTATTATCTGAATACTCTGTTTCTGATGCAGTTGCAACTTATTATCTTTACTACAAATATGTTCACCCCTTCATTTTTTCTTTGTGTACTATTATTCCATTAAATCCTGATGAAGTTTTGAGAAAAGGTACAGGTACCTTATGTGAAATGTTATTAATGGTTCAAGCATACGTTAATAATATTTTATTGCCAAATAAACATATGGATCCTCCTGAAAGATTTTATAATGGACATTTGCTGGAATCTGAAACTTATGTCGGGGGGCATGTTGAATCTTTGGAAGCTGGTGTTTTTAGAGCTGACATTAAAAATCATTTTACAATTGATCCAACTGCAGTCGATGAAGTTATTGCCGACTTAAAAAACTCTTTGACATTTGCAATTGTTGTTGAAGGCGGTAAAAAAATGGAAGATATATCAAATTTTGATGAAGTTCATGATCAAATTAGAGACCAGTTACTAAAATTAAAAGAAAACGTCAAAAGACATGAAACACCGTTGATTTATCATGTTGATGTTGCTTCCATGTATCCAAATATTATGACAACTAACCGTTTACAACCCGATTCGATGAAATCCGAAGAAGATTGTGCATCTTGTGACTTTAATAGGCCCGGTAAACGCTGTGACAGAAGGTTAACTTGGGCCTGGAGAGGTGAATATTACCCCGCCGAAATGAATGAATATAATATGATTAAAAATGCTGCACAGAATGAGCTATTTCCTTCAAAACGTTTGAATGGTCCGAAGAGAAGATTTAATGATCTGACATATAACGAACAAGTTGAACATATTAAGAAGAAAATATCAGATTATTCAAGAAAAGTTTATCATAGAATCAAATTAACTGAAACTGTTGAACGTGAGGCAATTGTTTGTCAAAGAGAAAACCCATTTTATGTTGATACAGTTAGAAATTTCCGTGATAGAAGATATGATTTTAAAGGTTTAGCAAAAGTTTGGAAAGGTAAAGTGAAAGATATTGATTCATCTGATAAGCATTCAATTGAGGAAGCAAAAAAAATGGTTGTTTTGTATGATTCATTACAATTAGCTCATAAGGTTATTTTAAATTCTTTTTATGGTTATGTTATGCGTAAAGGTTCAAGATGGTATTCAATGGAAATGGCTGGTATAACCTGTCTTACAGGTGCAACAATTATTCAAATGGCTAGACAATTAGTTCAAAGATTTGGTAGACCTTTAGAAATTGATACGGACGGTATCTGGTGTATTTTGCCATCAAGTTTCCCTGAAGAGTATAACTTCAAGCTTAAAAGTGGGAAAACATATTCTGGTTCATATCCATGTTCAATGCTTAACTATTTAGTTCATGAAAAGTTTACAAATCATCAATACCAAACATTAGTAGATCCTGAAAAGTATCAATACGAAATTAAAGCTGATAATTCGATTTTTTTTGAAGTTGATGGTCCTTATAAAGCAATGGTTTTGCCAACTTCGAAAGAAGAAGGTAAAGGTTTAAAGAAAAGATATGCAGTTTTCAATTTTGATGGATCGCTTGCTGAATTAAAAGGTTTTGAACTGAAAAGAAGAGGTGAATTGCAATTGATTAAAAATTTTCAGTCTGATATTTTTAAGTTATTTCTTGAAGGTGACTCATTAGAAGGGTGTTATCAAACTGTTGCAAATGTTGCAAATAGATGGTTAGATGTTCTTGATACAAAGGGTACCATGTTAGAAGACGAAGATTTAATTGAATTAATTTGTGAAAATAGAAGTATGTCCAAAAAATTAGAAGAATACGGTAGTCAAAAATCCACATCAATCACCACTGCTAGAAGATTAGGTGAATTTTTGGGTGAAGAAATGGTTAAAGATGCCGGCTTAGCCTGTAAATACATTATTGCGCAAAAACCAATTGGTAGTCCTGTTACTGAACGTGCAATACCAACAACAATTTTTTCATCTGAAATTGATATCAAGAGTAAATATTTACGTAGGTGGTTACGTGATCCGTCATTAACAAACTTTGATCCAAGAACAATTATTGATTGGAATTATTATAGAGAAAGATTGGCTTCAGTTGTTCAAAAAATCATTACCATTCCAGCTGCTTTACAAGGTGTTAGGAATCCAGTTCCAAGAGTGGCACATCCTGATTGGTTACAAAAGAAGATTGACATTGGAGATGATAAACTTAAACAATCTTCATTAACTAATTTTTTCAAGATAGCACCAAAGGGTTCGAAACCAAATTTGCCAAATGCAGATATTGAAGACATTGGGACAAACGTTGGTTCAAATGGTAAAAAGATAGCAAAGGTTACATCAAAAAAAAGAAAGAAACAGGATGATATTGGTTTAGAAGAAGAAGAACAAGCAATTTATAATGGGACAATGCCTGATCCACTTGTTGATTATCCAGCATTTTTAGTGTATCAAAAAATTAAGTGGAAGATTAAAGCAAAGGAAAGAGAAAGAAGAGAAAGAATATTTGGTAGGGGTAATTTAGCATCATCATCAAAGTCTTTTGCAATGAATGGATTATTAAAAAGTCAAGCGGAAAGTTATTTAAATTCAATTTGGCAAATTGTAGAATATAAATATGATCCAACACACCCTGGTAAATTAAAGGCTTTTGTTGTTATTAATGGTAAGTTACAAACTGTTCATATTCAAATTCCTAAAAAAATTTATTTAAACTTCAAAAATAATAGAGACTTTCCAAAGAATGAAATTGATTACTGTGAAGTTATTAAAACAAACAGTGTTTTACCAACGGGTTCAACAAATGATAAACCAGTGTTCAAATTGACCATGCCATATTATGTTTATGAAGACGAAAAAAATAAACCAAACAGTATCCTAAATAGTACAGACGTTGAAGGAGTCTATGAATCTCACATTACATCATCAGAAAGAGCAATTATAGAACTTGGTACATGTGTTAAGTTTGATGAATCAAAGGCTAGTAATTTAATCAAGTCATTTGAAAAAGGATTCAATCAAGAAGATCTAAGCTTGTTACCAGCTGATGGTTATCTAACTAGATTCTCCATGGGAGTCTTATATTTATTGCACATAGTTTCAAACTCCTATGAGTTTTTTACATTATTTAATACATCTGATAATATGGCATATGTTTATATTTTAAAACCATCGTCAAATGCACAACAATTGCCATCAAATTTTGAAAGTGTTTACAAAGAAATTTTCAAAGAAAAGAAGGAAATTGTAGATAAATTATATGGTATAATTGATTATAAGTCAGAGATTGAATTTGAAATTCAATATTTTACTGATATTTCAAAAATATATAAAAAGATGAACTCGAAGTTAACAAATATAAGTGCTAATTCAGCATCAAAAATGATTTTAGTTATCCAATCTCATATTGCATTAAAATTAAAACAAATTTTCAAAATTTCTAATGATTTACCAACAATTAATATGGGTGTTTCAGAAATTCAGGTTCAAGCCTTATCGTGGCATTCAGTTATTATTAAAAGAATAATTAATCATTATTTGTCATTATCGACATGGATTAAAAAGTTAATGCAATTATCAAAATACACAAATGTTCCATTATGTAATTTAGATGTTGATAATATTGGTTATTTAATTGATATCAACTATTCAAGAAGATTAATTCAAAATAATATCATTTTATGGTGGTCACCAAATTCAAATCCAGATTATGGCGGTGCAGAAAAAGAGAACTTTTTATCATCAGTTTATGAATCTCTTAAATTCCCAGTTTTTAATAAACCAGAAATTTATGAAACTGTTTGTCTGGAAATCGAAGTCAAAAATTTAACGCTTAATACAATTTTGTCATCAAGCTTAATTAATGAAGCTGAAGGTGTTTTTATTTCCGAAAATGGTGATAATCATAACTCAACGTTTGCGGACAACAGTTTTTCTGGCCCAGCATTGTTAGTTTTAAAGAATATGATACAATCATGGTGGGATGATGCAATCAAAGATGTTAATGAAGCAGATGCATTAATTAGCTTATTTTTGAAATGGTGTTCAAATTCTTCATCATTTTTATATGATCCGTCATTACATTATCATATTCATAACTTAACAAAAAAATCAATGGTTCAACTATTAAATGAATTTAAAAGAAATGGCTCCTCGATAGTATTTGCTGATAGAAATAAAATTATTGTTAGAACCAATAAAACAGTTGTTGAAAACTCGTATGCTTATGGCCAATATGTGATTTCCAGTATTAGAGCTAAACCGTTATTTAATTTATTAGAACTCGATGTTGTGAGATACTGGGATATGTTGGTATGGATGGATAAATACAATTTTGCTGGTAGCTTTACATCGGGTGTGACAGATTCAACAACCAATAACGTTCATGAAGAAAATGAAACCTCTGGAAAAGAATCAACTGATAGCAATAATAAACTAGAATATGTGTCGAAATGGCAAATCAAAAATTATCTGCCAATTATTTTACATGAAGAGTTTGAGGATTGGGTTGTTATGTTTTTAGATGCGTTAATTAAAGATAGAGAAAAGGAGTATGGTAAGAATGAAAATGTAGAAAGAACTCAATCACAAAAGAGACAAACTCAAATCATACAAATTCTAGCTCAACAGAGGAATAATGATGATGGTATTGATATAGAAAAGATTAATAAAGAAGGTTTATGCTCTAAATTTCGAAAACCATTGCTGAAAAGAATTAATACATTAATTAAGAAGCAATCAGATATGATTAGAGATTCTGAAATGGCAAGAGAATATGAATTCCCAATTTTATCAGGATCTCATCTGAAATTGACTAATCCAACATTAGAATTGGTCAAATATTTATGTCAAATTTTATCGTTATCTAAGAAAAGAAATATGGAAGTTAGAATGTTACGTCGTGATTTATTAAAACTCTTTGGTATAATGGAATTCAGCAATGAAGGTATATTTAAGAATCCATCAACATCATTAATTATTCCTGAATTTATTTGTGATACGTGTTATACAATTAGAGATTTAGATTTATGTAAAGATGAAGAGTCAATGTTATGGAGATGTTCAAACTGTGAAAGAGAATATTCAAAACTAATTATTGAAGAGAGGTTAATTTATGAGTTTAATAAATTATTGGTTCATTATTTTTCACAAGATTATAAATGTAATAAATGTGGTGAAATGAGAAGTGATGAGTTATCAAACCATTGTGTTTGTTCAGGTAAATGGGTTAATACCGTTGACATTAAAGATTTAACCAGGACTTTCAGAATTTTCGGTAATGTTTCAGATGCATATCAATTTGGTTTATTAAGACAGCTTGTATCTGAAATCCTTTAAAAATTGTGTAATTATTATATTATTCGAAACATTTACTGATTTGTTAGATCAATTACAAAAAAACCATTATATATAAAAGCGATAAACATTTAATTAATATCTTTCCTTCAATCTTGAAGCAATTGTTCTTAAATTACCATAAACTTTACCTGGAGGACTACCTAAAATTAAACTCATAACCGCTTCTCTTGCCATTTTAATATGAGTAAACCCTCCAAGAATATGAATTTTAGAATCTGCAAGCACAATTCTTGTTCTAGTAGCATTTTCAATTGCAAATCTTGTTCTACCATCTTTACCTGCAATACGACCAATTGCACGTGATAAATGGTCACCTTGTAAAGTTTTAACATCTTTAATTTCAAAAGATTCAATATATAAATCATCTAATCTCAATAATGCAATTGCATCATCTATATCAAAACCTAACGAAAAGGCTTTAATGAAATCTGCACCCTTTTGTAAAGCACCTGGGTCAGTTGTTTTTTTACAAGATCTTAATTCAACAGCTCTACTTTTAAGATTCATTCTAACTTGAAGTTTTAAATACTCAACTAACGGTGGATATATTTTCGGCCATGCAGCCTTTAATGGTGACATTCTATGTGGTGGGATTGGAACTTTACGTGATTCAAGTTTGATCTTTTTGCCTGAATCTGCTTCTGATTGAAACTTTGGTTTCCCCGTTTCATCTAGAACTAAAGATGCAATTGGCTGCCTTCCTTGGATTTGTTCATTATTGGTATTATTATCTTGATCTTCTTGTATTTCATCTAAATTGGTATCAATTAAAATTTCATCGTTGTCAATTGTACGTTGAGGTGGATTTAGAGTATTAGCAGTAGCGTTTGCAGTAGATTCAATTCTAGCAGCAGTTGGAGCAACCATATTTAAATAGATACTAGTTTCTATTTACTCAAATAGAATTAATTAAAAGTTCCAAAAAAAAGATTCTAAAGTTGTTTAAACTCTTTAAAAATTTTTTCATCAATTTTTCCCAAAAGAGAAAAGAGAATATAAAATTTCATGATTTTTACATTTTTACCATTTTTAAATTTGTTTTTCTTTGGTTGATCCGTGCACCAACTGCTTTACTACTTCACAGAACACTACATGAATTTGACAAGAAGACGAAATGAGTTAAAAGTATTTACAAAGTTATAAGAAGAGCATAAATCAAAGGATAAATTGCCAATGCTTAATTTAACAAACTGTATATTTCCAGCATTTAAACGATCCATAACGTACCCAAGATTATTTAAAAACAATTTTAAATTTATAAGGTATCAATCAACAAACCATGAAACAACTAAATCTAAATCCACATCCGATGATTTATTTGCTTCAAGATATCAAAGTTTAGAAGCATACGTTGAAACGGAATACTTAAACAATACAGACATTTCAAAATATGATGATACAAGAATATTAAAGATTTATGAATCCATTGAAAATTATCAAAATTTAATTTATGATTTTAATAAATTAACACCTGAAAAAAATGAATACATTCAAAAATCTAATGGATTATTAAACCAAGTATTGACTGATTCCAAAACTAATTTTGATGAATCTTTATTACAAAAATTATTTATCAAACAACCATTATTTCCAACATTGAAAACGATCATAAAATCTTATTATTCATTGAATCCATCAAGTTTTATACCATCAAATATATCATTTATACCATTTCGTAAATTAATCTGGGATTCCAAATTTCAAAATGCATTAGATTATGTAGATTTGACAAATGGAAACAAAAGATACATTCAACATAAAAGGAATAATTTATTTAATATATTAAAAATTTTTAGTGGTTCAATTATTGGATTAATAGGTGGAATTCATGGATATATTTCAATTTTTTTCCCTGAGATTATAACTGCGGGTACAGGTGGTACATCATTTGGAATATATGGTATTTATGCATGTATCGTAACATATATTGTAAATTGTGGATTTTTAGCAGGTTTAGCATTTAGTTCTAAAGGTTTAGAAAATGGTAATTTAATGTTCAAACAATCAACTATGCCATATGATTGGTATTTAAAAGTTGATCAAATGAAGATGTGCTCTAAAATTTTAGAAGCTGATGCAGAAATTAATGGATTAGATGGATTTGCAACGAGAGATGTTGTTTCAAGAATTCAAAAAATGGGATTTGACATTAATGAGCCTGAGCAAGAAGTTATGCTTAGACAATATTGGTATTCTTCTGGCGATGGTTTTATGTGGGTTGAACCAGATATTGATCCTGCTGATATTGAATTATGGAAACATTTAGAAGATATTGGAATTAAGAAAGTTTGGGATCAAGATTATAATAAAATTGAACAAGCAGGTGCATCTGATGAAGTAGAAGTGATTGATAATAATGATGAACTAAATTTACCAGGTAGAGAATAACCATAGTAGTTTATTTAATTACAGCTGTATATATATGTATATATAAAAGAAAAAATATGACTATAACAATAAAAATAAAAAATTCAAGAAATTACAAAGAGCTAACTCTATTTTAAAGATGACTTTTGTGTTTCTAACCGCTTTAAATAAGAAAAAGAAAATAATAGTATAAATAGTCAATCATAGTGATAAATAATGCCAAAATAAAAATAAAATAAAAATAACAACCTAAACTAATCTATATTCCATATAGATAAAAAACCTAAAATAAACCGTAACCAAAACATAAAATAAATCAACATTTAACATTTAAATTTGAAGGTAATTGTCCATTTCCTAATTTATCTAAATGATTTTTAGAATTCTTTTTATTAAAAGATTTACCGCTAATCCAAAATTCTAGAACGTAATTGAAAAATGAATCATCTTCATTGTCAAAAGCTTTTAAAACATCTTCAATTTTATCCTTTAATTCAATATCATTTCTGGCTAACCCTTGAAGTAGGTTTAAATATTGATCGACAGGTTTATTAATACTTGATCTTGACGATTGAATCGAGGAAAAAATATTTAATCCTGGTATATTATTAGTAATTGATGAAGGTAATGAAGTTGCTTTAAAGATATTATTCGATGAGGAAGAAAATTTTGAACTTGTTCTGGATATCGGAGTTAAACTAGCGGAATTGATATTTGATATGTCATTTGAAGGTGATGATAAGGATGGTGAACTTAATGTTGGTAACACTAGTAAGCTAGAATATTGATTAGAGACTAATTTATTTAAGTTATTAAAATTGTATAAATTGTTAAAATTGTTATTAATTTTATTATAATTTGATAAAAATTCCAAATTATTAGAGTTTAAGTTAAAAAATCCTTTCCTTTGACTTAATAAATATAAAGAATCCAATTTATCGAAAATTTTGGACTGTTTATCAAATTTATCTAATCTAGCCAACATATCGGTAAGTTTATTATCATTCGAAGATATGATTGTAGTTGCAAATCTTGATTGGATAATCGTAGTTGATGGTTTGAAAGATTTGAGTGTAGGTCTAATATGTGTGTACATAGCTGGGTGTAAGTAAGAAGATTAATAAGAAACCAAAATATCACCAAAAACAAACAGTGAATAAGATAAGAAACCCATGTCAAAGTGTCACCTCATTCGCCACCGAGGTTAAAATCCACATTCCTTCTCCTCACCCAACTAAATGGAAATAAAAACAAGAAAATGGAGAAAATGAAGAAAACTAAAAAATCAGAAAAATGCGAAAATCAGATGAATTTAATTTGAAATCGGTCCAAATGTTTCCACATCAAAGGGATATACTATAGGAAGTCCCAAATCTCGTTTTGAATTAGTTTGAAAGAGAATCCAATAAAGCAACAAAGGAATATTTTCAAAAGAATCGGGCTGAACAAATTTATCTAATATTGCTGATAAATTTGAATTTTTAATTCAAGCTGTAAAATTTCCTTTCATTTCTTATTCATAATGACCTGCTTTTACCTACGGGAAAAAAGACAAGAAATTAAAACTGTTTTCAAAGAAAAAACAGCAATTGAATCGTATATATATTCTATAGCGTTCCGATCTATGATTTGAATGCTACGCATAAATCATTATAGAAGAGTATTTATTCATCTTGGACTGTGATTCCAAATAAAATGTTGTTGTGGTAAGTTATTCTTATAGATTGTTCAAAATTGAAAAATCAAATCGTAAAATCGTTATATTGCACTAAAAATCTATTGGAAATGATTGATTTTAACGTAAAAATGTTGACATTGAAACAATAGCTTGGATTTGAAACCAAGCCTCGTCTTTTATCAACGTTTCACTATATTTATTCTAAGACTTTACTTAGTACAGCTATCAGAAGGTCTATACAAAATTTCTCAACCTGTGGTTATGAAATCTAGCAACTAGTTTAAAAATACTGATATTGCAATAATAATGTCATAGAATCTAACTTGTTTAATAAGATAATTTTTTATCTAGCAAATTTTTGTCAACTTTTACGAACAGGTTATGAGAGGATATTTTGGCTCTTGGTTTTGTAACTAAAAACGTTTTTTGTGAACGTAGATGGTAAATGACTTTACCGCAACTGTTGCTGAGATAATTCCATGTCTTGCTATACATAATTATTAATAACCAAAGACTCTCTTCTGAGTTGATCATGATTTATTGGTCGCAAATATAAATTATTAGATCTATTCAACATACTATCATGTTATCCGACAATTCTCTAATTATATGTGTTGTTGGGGAAAAAATTTAGAACATATTTTCCCCATAACACAAATCTATTACACTTCTTGATTCAACCTTGTCTATTTTCATTGACTAGCAGTTTAGTTGTTTTTACCCTACTTGAATAAATTGATATGATAAATACGGAAGTTAAAATATATTAGTGTTTAATTATATACTTGAATAAAGGCAACAATTAAATGAAGCAATGGTTAATACTGAATTTATTGAAATGTAATTAAGCTGATGTTTTCAGTGGTCCCGTGTAACTTTAGTTATACATCTACGCTTTTTAAGTGGTTAATTTTAGAGGAGCAAAGAGATAAATGCAAAAAAACAGTAATAAAATGCATAATCAAAGAATGAAAACAATATTAAAAGAACATACTGTGATACAGGCGCCAGTCACTGCTCTCTGATGGCACACGAGAATTAGACAAAAAGGTTGCCTTCGACAAAAAAAAATGTTTAAAGGATATTGATGGCCAAAGGAATAATTTTGGCATGCAAAACTCGGTTTGTTTCATGGTAAAGAGAGAATATATTATGTTTTATTAGATTGTACTACAGGTAATTAAGCCACCTTAAAACGTAACAGTATGGTAATGATAGTTTTTATAAACCTTTAGTGAGAGCTCTTTTTGTTTCATTTTTTAAACAATAACTAAAAAGTTCTGCTAATTCTAGACTCAAATATCAATTATGCCATATCTTTTCTTACTAATATTGGAACTTCACTCCAGCTAAACGTGAAAACTTCTGAGAATAAAAAAAAATTATGTTTTAATATACCAGAATGCATTTTTGGCAAATGGGTAGTATTCCCGAAGTCGACATAATTTTTTTTTTCTCTTTAAACTACTTAAGAAACTTTATAATAGTGATTTCAAACTCGATGATAAATTCGTTTATTCATTTAACCACCAAAAACCAAAAATGCAATCTAAAAAAAAACCACTCATCCGATCACATTATCAAAATACATACATATTTTCTTAATCTGAAAACAAAGAATTGTTTATTGATTATGTGAATACAGACAGTGATGGTACATCAATGAAACCTTAAGCTTCAATATTTAGGCTTTATTTCCTCCCCCATCCCTCTGATTAATCTTATACTGCGCAAATGAAAATAATTAGTGAATTAGAAATTAACAGCAACTATTATAGATTATATTTTGGAATAAACTGTAACGTTAAAGTAATCTTAAAATTTATTAGGTTAACTGGTGATATTTTGCCATCACAGTCAGTGGTTTAAATTATTAATTATACAATCTGTTCTAACTTTACGCACAAAGCAATTGTTCTGTACCAAAAATTATGAACTACAATGAAAACAAGTGTGATTGAGAGTGCCAAATTATTTTGTAAAAGGATTCAATGGTAAACCAACTAGTAATGCTAAAATTAAAATAAGCTTCTTACCTGGTACAGTTTCCGCAGTACGCATCACATATCCAAACAAATTTTCATCTAACAGTTGCTCTTTCATAAAGATGATATCTACTGGTGAAGCGATGTGAATTGATGGGACATTGACATAAATATAAGGAACAACTTCCAAATGTAGGGTGTTGTTAGAATTGCGTAGATTACTTTCTCCAACCAGATCAAACCGAATCTTTTCAAAGCGATAAATGGTTGTGACATGATTAGTGCTTGATATAATAGCACTTTAAATCTCTATACTTGCATTTAACTCCTGCACCTCTAAATGGAGTTTATTTTTACTTGTGACATGGCTATCTAGGCTGTCTATTTTTGTGCTACTTTTCAAATTAATAGCATCAATTACTTCATATATCCGAGTAAGTTCAGTTGTTTTTGTTTATTGTTAAGCGACAATGAACCATGAAATATTTCGTAAAAGCGTTTAGGAAAACTGATTACTGGTCGATCGTAGCCTTCCTGTTTATAATATGTCTTGAATATTTTTATACTTTGGTAAATTATTTACCAACAGCCAATTTGCGACACAAATTAGAGCAGTAAATACAGATAAAATCAGAGGAATCTCTGAATAATATAACAAGTATAGCGTCTAATAAAATACTTATACTATTTATACATGAATAGCCACAAGGGTATACGATAGGAAAAATAGCATATTGTAATTCATTGAAAGGCACATTGCAGAGCCTCCAGCCAACAATAGGAGACGTGACTGGTGTACTGTAGTGTTATCTAACTGTAGGATAAACAAACATCACATTGTTTCGAGAAACAGTATTATTTCTTGATGTACTAAACTAGATTGATTTGTTCTTAACGATGGCCTGATTATTATAAATCTTTTCTTTCTTTACATCATCTTAGAATATATATACCAGAAATAATACTGCTGTAGATAGTTATAGCCCATAATCCAAGCTTAATAAATATTAGTTACTACATATTTTTTTTTCTATTTATACATTTCGCAAAGTGTTGTATAAAACAAGAGTTTAATTACCATTAACAATGCCAACAATTATTTTACTTAGACACGGACAATCAGAATATAATCAACAATCACGATTTTGTGGTTGGATAAACGCACCGTTGACAGAATTGGGTATTGAACAAGCCACAAATACATCAAAATTAATATCTTCAAATTCAAATACTTCTAATTTGCCAATTTATAAATTATTTACATCTAGACTACAACGTGCAGTTAAAACGTCAAATATTATATTAGAAAATTTGAATCGCTTGGATATGGATGTTGTTAAGTCATGGAGATTAAATGAGAGACATTACGGATCATTACAAGGATTGAAGAAAAACGACGTTTTAAATCAATATGGTGAAGAAACATTCATGTATATGAGAAGAAATATACATGGGTGTCCTCCGCCTGAAGAAGATAGTAAAAACGATGAAGATATGATTAAAATTTGTGAATTTGATGAAGAATTAAGTAAACATCCTGAGTTAGTCCCAAATTGTGAAAGTTTAGAAATGGTTATATCAAGATTAAAAGTATTTTTAGATTTAGAAATAAAACCGATTTTGAAACAGGATAAAAGTATAATCATTGTAACTCATGGTTCTATAGTTCGGGCGTTACTGACTATTTATTATAAATTAAGTGATGATGAAGTTGAAAATTTGAATATTCCAAATGGAATGCCAATAACTATAAATATTGATAAAGAATCAGGAGATGTAGTTGGTGATAGTTGGGTATATTTAGAGCCAGAAAAGGCTAAAATTGAAGCTGAAAGGGTTAAAAAGGAAGGATACCATAATTGAAAAAAAAGAAATAGGAAGTAAGGCCATTAAATCATTAAAAGTTTTATAAAGTTTAATATACAGTTCATAATATAATACACAAATGTAGGTTGTTGTTTTTTTGTTTTAATTTTTATTTTCTTTATCATCATAATCATTACTAGTATCACACCACTTTTTATTACACCAATTTTTTACAGTGTATTGAGTATTATTATTCAAATAACCAGAAGGGTTAAAGGATTTTTTATCACTTATTAGATTATGATTCCAAGGTATAGTTTTATTTAAGCTCCTAGTTAATGAACCATTAATCGATTGAGAATGATGATTGAAGTCATGTAATTTTATGAATTGATTTCTATTTTTATTTAAATAATTCGAAGATTTGCAAGAAGTAAAATTATCAAATCTTGGATTTAAAATAACCTTCGAATGAATCTTAAATTTTGAGATTATTAAAAATTTCAGTGAATCATTTGCATGTATTAAATTTAAATAATCATCTAGTTGTAAATTTAAATTTAAAAATTCATTAATGTGATAATCTATCAATGAATCAGAATATTCAACATCATCAAATTCAAAACTGTTATTAATTGATGTATTGATTGCATACAATTTTAAAAAATTAGGGTTTATTCTAGATTCTCTTGATTTAATTAATTTATGATATACAACTGGAATTGAGTCGTTGGTTGCAACATTATTTGAGTTGAAGGTTTCTAACGGTATTGGATCATTTAATATTATAGTTGAATCAGAAGAAAGATGGGATGAAAGTAGAACTGTTGTTTTATTGTTGGGTACTAAATTATGTATATATAATGAATGATTATAGGAATCATATAAATCATGAGCTTTAGATTTAATTTTGTTCAAAAATACAGAAGATTTAGATGGTTTTAAATTAGAAGATGCGGATAATGGTGATAAAGATGATGATATTTGTTGATCATTAAATTTTGATAAAGGATGACAATCATCACTACTTAATTGGTATGAAGATATAATTGATGTTGAATCTAATGAAGGAATTGATGAAGAATAAGAGTATTCAGAAATAGAAAGTGAAATATTATCAAATAATGTAGATGAAAAATATGATGATGAAGAGGATGATGAAGATGAAGATGATGAAACAAACGAATTGATTGATGATGAATTATTATTTGAATTTTTATATAATGAAGATTTTTTGGATTTCAGGGCATATTTTAAAGCAGGTGTATACTTATAACTATGTATATTAGATGAGGAAGATAATGAAAAGGTAGACTGGATAGAGTTTAGAGATGAAGGTATAGAATAAACGGAAGTTTCGCAAGTTGAAACGTTTGGATGAGAAGATAAAATGTGGGGATCATAGATTAGATGAGCGTTAGAGACTACCATGATATACAAAAAGTAACTTTTTAAAAGAAACGGGAGCAAAGAAACAGAAAAAAGGTGAAAGCAACAAACACCAGAAGATACCAAGCGTCAAGACTGGATGCGATATACATGCATATTTAAGGAAAGTGTAAAAAACATGGAAGATCTGGAAATACTGTAGTCAATGACCAAAGAAAATGTGTCAAATTGTGAAAAAGCCAAAATTGAAAAATGGCCGCAACGGTTTTCCGATTTTGTTCATTTGTTCATTTGTTTTTCCAGTTGTTTTTCGTTGGCATTCCAGATGTGCCCTTTGCCCCTTGGGGCGTTATTAAAAGAAGGCTAGTTGCGTCGGTCGTCGCGGTCAGATGAGGTGTATAGTCTGTGATGCGTCGGTCGTCGGTTGTTGCGACATGCGTCGATCGTCTGTGTTATTTTTTATTTTCCACTTTGCGATCTCCTTCTTCTCCGCATTTCGGTTATCGCCGTGCCTATCCCCTGTTTTAATTATTTTCTTGAAACTCCGTGCGGAACAAGCGCGATTGTTAGAAGCAACCAACAAAAGACAAGAAAAGAAAACACAAAATTTCGGACTGCGTTAGCGCTGCGGAGTGCAGAAACAAGCGGCGCTAACAGCAAGACAATAACATCGCACAGAAAAGCAGGGGCCATAAAGTCCGACAAATGCGCTTAGCGGCTGTTGGCGGTTTGGCAGTTTAGCAGTTTGGCAGTTGGCGCGGGCATCGCCCGTTATTTTCCTATTTAAACAAACATGTGCCCATTTTGTTTTTTTTTTTTCTATCCCTAACCTCTCCCTGTCCATTTTTTCTTACACTAACCATAATATACACCTCTTTGTCCCTTCCCTTCTATCCTACTCTACATCATGACCACGGAGTTGGTTTATACAAACACTAGCCCATTATTATTTTGTACAAATACCTCCACTCCTCTGCCCATCCCAAGTTTAATTGATATACTAAATGATAAAGTGGATCCTAATTCAAAATTTTCGAAAATTAATTTTCTGACGTTTTTGGTAGATAAACATTGCATTGAGAATTATGAGTTTTTAACTGAACTTAATGCAATATTATTAAATTATGAATTTTATACAAAATATCATTCAACTGCGGAATGGTTTGAAATTTATAGTAAATATATCGAAAGTGATGTTATTAATTTAAGGGCTGATGTAGTGGCGAAATTATCAAAAACTAAATTACCATGTATTAAAACTCTAAAAACCATTGAAAGAACTATAGTGAACTATCTGTTAAACTCATATTATGAATTTATAAATTCTACTGAAGTTACTGGAGTTATTGAAAATATCGAAGATATCGAAGATATCGAAGATACTGAAGATATTGACAGTATTAGCTCCAACAGCCATATATCATCAAATGGAAACCATTTTGACATCGACATACTAAATCTGGATTTAATGGACTCAAGATCTACATGTTATTGTATGCACTCTAGTGTATCTACTATAACACCACCTACTCCACCAACCCATCCTCGTCGTGCCTCAACAACAACCACAACTTCTCCATCCACCCGTTCGTGGACTGATAAACTTAAATCCAAAAAGAACAAACTCAAATGGAAGAGAAGAACATCTTGCTAATTTGGCTTACTTTTGACTACCCACATATCCCACTTTATAGACGGCCCTTTATAGATTTAACTTAAAAAACTAACTAATAACTAAACTACTCACTACTAAACCACTTCCGCATTCCCCTCACGGATCTCGGATCCCCCACTCGCCCCGCCTTCTCCCCATTTGCCCCCCTTCTACCCCCGTCCCACTTTTCTTCCCCCGCCTTATTTCCCCACTAATAAAAATCACTTAGTGGAGCTGTCAACACAATCACACTTTTCTATAAATATCGGAGTATATATCGGGGGCAAATCGAACATATTTACACAGAATTACTTGAAAAAAAAATTCATATAAGTAGAAATAATTAATCTTAATTTCTAATCTCCCAAAATTAGTCAAATACACAACTCCTTCTATCTTGATCCATCACGTGAAGATCTATCGAAAGCCATGTCAAAACAATCTTATTATTGCCCTTATGATGATAACACTAAAATCATACGTGTACCTGATGAAACCAATAAATTATACCTTCAAGTGATTAATAATTATTCAACAACAGCTAATAATAATACACCAACAAATCCATCAAAAATTTTCAAATTTTGTAAATGTAAAACAACTGAAGTTTCAAAATTAAGACATTCAAAACAATTATCAGATCCTCAATATGCACATGCTAATATTTTTTATAAGGCAAAAGATATTTGGGAATTCGATAATATTGGAGTTTCAAAACCTCCTTCAACTTCAAAAGAACCTGAAATTTTCACTCTCAAAGCCTTGGAGGATGGTGAAGTTCATAACTTTGCAGTTATTAGATATTTGGTTTGTGGCTCTTGTGATCAAGGCGCTTTTGGTTTTGGAGGTTATTTAATGGATTTAGAAGAATTGAATAAAAGAATTGAAATCGGTTTTGATTTAAGTTCTGTTAATCCAAATGACTTGGTTTATTTTTTTTACTTATAAATTAATAATAACTACTTGATGTTGCTGATGTGGTATGATGTGGTATTATTTTGTTTTGTTTTGTTTTTTCTCAGTTTGGTTAGCTGATTTTCTTTATTTCTTTTTCAATGAGACATGATTTATGATCAATTCTAATTTCTAATTTGAATTTTATTTCTTTTTAAATGTTTTTTCTTTCAATCTTATAATGTTTTAAACTTATCTTCTATTTTTGATGATTTTATAATTTTAATTTTAATTTTATCTTTTTCTATTTTTCGAGGGTTAAAGTAGAATGCCCATTTTTTTTTTAATCTTTAAAATGTAAAATGCCCCATCCGCCCCCCTCATCGCTTCAGAACCAGGTCCCAATTTCTTATCTCCCCTTCTTTTTTTCATTCTCTTGTATTCTACAATCTACAATTCACAATCTACTTTTTTGTTTTTTAATAGAATAATAAATTTGAATTAATAAATTTTTATACAAGAAAAAAAAAATAATTATTTTCCCTCAAAACGTAAAAAATTTGAAAAATACATTAATTAAAATAAATAAATAATTGATAATAATAATAGTAAGTTAGTCACTAATTAAGAAAAAACCAATCACATTACAATTAAGCATGATGTTGTAATTGTTTCATTCTGTTTAATGCAGAACCAGCCTTGAACCATTCAATTTGTTCTTCATTGAAAGTATGAGTTAATGGACATTCCCAAGCTGCACCTTCCTTTGGATGAACAACCATAGTGATATCCTTACCTGGTGCAAAGTCTGCTAAACCAACAATATCAATTTCATCATCTGGGTTAATCTTATCGTAATCCTTGTTATCCTTGAAGTTTAATGCTAATAAACCTTGTTTCTTTAAGTTGGTTTCGTGAATTCTTGCAAATGATTTAGTGATAATTGCAAAACCACCTAAGTATCTAGGTTCTAAAGCTGCATGTTCTCTTGATGAACCTTCACCAAAGTTTTCATCACCAATAACAACCCATTTGTGACCATTATCTCTGTACCAACCTGCAGTATCTGGAACACCACCCCAAGCACCATTGTAATGGTTTTGAATAGTATTTGCCTTACCATTAACAATGTTAATTGCACCAATCATATAATTGTTTGAAATGTTTTGTAAATGACCTCTGTATTTTAACCATGGACCTGCCATTGAAATATGATCAGTGGTGGTCTTACCTAAAGCTTTGATTAAAATTGGCATCTTTAATGAGTCTTTACCATCCCAAGGCTTGAATGGAGTTAATTTTTGTAATCTATCAGAAGATGGGGAGATTTGAACACTAACTGTTGATCTATCTGCTGGTGGTGCTTGATAAGTGTTTTCACCTGCATCATAACCCTTTGCTGGTAAACCTTCACCATGAGGTGGCTTTAATAAGAATTCATTTCCATTAGCATCCTTTAATTTATCAGTTAATGGGTTGAATCTTAAATCACCTGCAATTGCATATGCAACAACCATTTCTGGTGATGCAACAAAAGCGTGAGTATCTGGGTTACCATCATTTCTTGCAGTGAAATTTCTGTTGAATGAGGAAACAATAGTGTTCTTATCACCCTTCTTAATATCTTGTCTATCCCATTGACCAATACATGGACCACATGCGTTTGCTAAAACTGCACCACCAAAATCTTGGAAAGTCTTTAAGAAACCATCTCTTTCAATAGTTGCTCTAACTTGTTCAGAACCTGGAGTAACAGTGAATAAAGTCTTTGCTGATAAACCATGAGCCTTTGCATCTTCAATAATAGAAGCTGCTCTGGACATATCTTCATAAGATGAGTTGGTACATGAACCAATTAAACCAACCTTAACTTCTAATGGCCAACCCTTTGCTGGTGCAACTTCCTTCATCTTGGAAACTGGAGTTGCAAGATCTGGAGTAAATGGACCATTAATGTGAGGTTCTAAAGTGTTTAAGTCAATTTCAATAACTTGATCATATTCAGCACCTTCATCTGCAGATAAGTAATCCTTCTTATATAATTTAGCAAATTCAGCAATTTCAGATCTTTCGGTTGCTTCTAAAAATTTAACCATAGATTCGTTGAATGGGAAAACAGATGTAGTTGCACCAATTTCAGCACCCATATTACAGATAGTTGCCATACCAGTACATGAGAAAGTATCAACACCATCACCGAAATATTCAACAATTGCACCGGTACCACCCTTAACAGTAGTAATACCTGCTAACTTAAGAATAATATCCTTTGGAGAAGTCCAACCAGACATCTTACCAGTTAATTTAACACCAATAACCTTTGGAGCCTTTAATTCCCATGGGAAACCAGCTAAAACATCAACTGCATCAGCACCACCAACACCAATAGCTAATTGACCTAAACCACCAGCATTTGGAGTATGTGAATCAGTACCAATTAATAAAGCACCTGGGAAAGCATAGTTTTCTAAAACAATTTGATGAATAATACCAGATCCTGGCTTCCAGAAACCAATGTTGTACTTAGCACAAGCAGAACCTAAGAAATCATAAACTTCTTTGTTTAAAGAGATTGCTCTTGCTAAATCTTCTGGACCAGATTTTTGAGCTTGAATTAAATGGTCACAATGGACAGTTGCTGGAGTTGCAACAGATGGCATACCAGCAGACATGAATTGTAAAATTGCCATTTGAGCAGTAGCATCTTGACAAGCAACTCTATCAGGTCTTAATTTTAAATAAGAAACACCTCTTTCAATATCTTGAGATTCTGGCTTATCTAAATGGGAGTATAAAATCTTTTCAGCGTAAGTTAAAGGTCTGTTTAATCTTGCTCTAACAATTTCTAAGTTTTTGACATTTTGCTTATAGTTAATGAAGGTGTGATCTTCATGGTTGTTCATATGAACTTTTGAATCTTTGGTTAAACCGGAAACGGTAGCTAAACCACGAGTTCTTGAAACTCTTGCGATTGATCTTGCAGATAACATTATTAACAACTAAGAATCTTACTGAAAGAAATTACAATAAAGGAAAAAGAAGAAAAGAGAGTAGAGAAGTAATTAAACGAAGTGGAAGGATTGCTGATGAATCAAAGCACGGAAATACGTGTGGTTATAAATTGGAAATTGCAAATTCAAACTCGAGAAATCTTGAGAGATCATGAAAATTAGAGACAGCCATTTCATCGGAGCCGTGGACAGCGGACATCTCGACCACTCACATACGAGTATTTGGTCAGCACCAAACCAGGGTGTTTCAAAGTATTATATAAGCTTTATCAAAAAAGTAAAACACTACGGGTATATACAAGATGTTGGCTATCTTATGACTATGCTTTCATCGTTTGTGAATGAACATCTTCCCTGCTAAATAGAGAAACAGCATACTAGGGCACAAAGCCGAGATCGGCTCAGGATTAGCGAAACACGCAAAAGGGTCGAATCTTACGTAAACGATTTTGGCGTTGTTTTCATTTGTCGGGAAAAGGGAGGCACAAGGGAAAAAGGAACTCAAAAACCAAAAATGGAAAACCAAAAGTGGAAAATCAACAACGAGAAATGGAGAAGCGAGTGTTTGTTTCGATCGAGGTTAATGTTGAGTACTGCAAGAGTACAGATCACAGATCACCGATTTTACGCCGCCCATCTCATTCGGCATCTTCAGGCAGGCGACGCGTCGATTTTGGATTTCTTATTTTTTATTTTTTATTTTTTTTATTTTGCACTTTTCTACTATTTTCTACTATTTTCTACTACTTGGTTTTCCTACTATTTGGTTTTCTCCGTTAGGTGCCGGAGTTGCTCGATTTTTATTATCAGTTGATGTCAAACCATCAGGTTTTTGAGGGGTTTTTTTAACATCTTTCTTACACAAAATCTAGCCACTATCTTTAATGCATACTGTATTGTACAATTATTGGTTTATAAATTTTATAATTAACACAAACTACTAAAAAGAGGAAAGGAAATTGCCTAATGTAATATTTATAAGGATCTAGAATCTTCTTGAATTTTCTCATTTTCGGTATTTTTTGTCTTACGTAAACATGTTCTCACTGGCCTCTTCTAGATGATTCTACAATCATCCCGTTTGAACCTTAAACATGTGGACTATCTGAAAATATCGTTACATTTCTTCAATTCTGGGGCTACTTTAAACTTCGATTGTTGTCAGTTGATTAATATATAAGTACAATATTGTCTTCTTTTCCCTTCCTTTTCACAATTGTCTTTCCCCCTCCTTATCTTTTTTATTTATTTATTATATAAATAAACTTAACTCAAGTTACACATACAAAACATATTATCATGGATAGCACACAATTTACCGATAGAGCATTAGAAATTGTTCAAAATGCTCAAAAATTATGTCAACAAAATTCCAACGTTCAAATTGTACCACTTCATTTCTTAGCTTCAATGATTCCAGAAAATGAAAGTCAACCAATATATTTAAAGACAATTATTGAAGGCGCAAGATATGAATGGGAACCTGTTAAAAGATTAATTAATTCAAATTTATTAAAATTATCATCAACCTCTGGTTCAAATATTGAACCTGGTATGTCTGCTTCTGCTGCTAGTATAATTACCAACGCTGATAAAATTAAGAAAATTCAAAAAGATTCTTATATTGGTCAAGACCACATCTTAAGTGCTTTATTAGATGATTCATCGATTCAAACTTTATTCAAATCTTTAAATATTAAAGTTGATACTTTAAAACAACAAATTTTAAATTTACGAGGTAATCAAAGAATTGATTCAAGACAAGCTGATTCTTCTGAAGAATATGAATTTTTATCAAAATATGCAATTGATTTAACTGAACAAGCTTTACAAGGTAAAATTGATCCAGTCATTGGTAGAGAAGAAGAAATTAGAAGAGCAATTAGAATTTTATCAAGAAGGGCTAAATCAAACCCTTGTTTGATTGGTGATCCTGGTGTCGGTAAAACGTCAATTGTTGAAGGTGTTGCTCAAAGAATTGTTAATAATGATGTTCCATCTGTTTTACAACATTGTAAATTATATTCATTAGATTTGGGTTCTTTAAAGGCAGGTGCTAAATATCAAGGTGAATTTGAAGAAAGAATTAAAGGTGTTTTGAATGATATCGAAAAATCAAAGACAATGATTATTTTGTTTATTGACGAAATTCATATGCTTATGGGTGATGGTAAAGCAGATGCTGCTAATTTATTAAAACCTGCTTTAGCAAGAGGTCATTTCCATTGTATTGGTGCAACCACTATTTCTGAATATAGAAAATATATTGAAAAAGACGGTGCATTTGAAAGAAGATTCCAAAGAATTGACGTTAAAGAACCAACTGTTGCTGAAACTGTTGCAATCTTAAGAGGTTTACAACAAAGATATGAAATTCATCATGGTGTTAGAATTTTAGACTCGGCTTTAGTTGCTGCTTCTCAATTAGCTTCAAGATATTTAACTTATAGAAAGATGCCTGATTCTGCTGTTGATCTAATTGATGAAACTGCTGCTGGTGTTGCAGTTGCAAGAGATTCGAAGCCTGAAGAATTAGATTCATTGGAAAGAAAACTGGATTTATTAGAAGTTGAAATTAATGCCCTAGAAAGAGATAAGGATGCTGATGAGTCAACTAAGGATAGATTAAAGCAAGCTTATAAGAATAAACAAGAATTAGAGGAAGAATTACAACCATTAAGAGAAAAGTATTCTCACGAAAGAGCTGGTCATGAAGAATTAACTGCTGCAAAGAGAAAGTTAGATGAATTAGAAATTAAAGCTCAAGATGCTGCAAGAAGACATGATACTGCAACTGTTGCTGATTTAAGAATGTTTGCAATTCCTGATCTTGAAGCGAGAATTGTGCAATTAGAAAAGGATGTTGAACAAGAAGAACAATCCGCCGAATTCTTAGTTAAGAATGTTGTTGGTCCTGATCAAGTTGCTGAGACTGCTGCAAGACTAACTGGTATCCCAGTTTCTAAATTGACTCAAGCAGAAAATTCCAAATTAATCAATATGGAAAGGGAATTATCAAGTGCTGTTGTTGGTCAAGGTGAAGCTGTGAAAGCAGTTTCAAATGCAATTAGATTATCAAGATCTGGTTTATCAAATCCAAATCAACCATCATCATTTTTATTTTTAGGTTTATCAGGTTCTGGTAAGACTGAATTAGCAAAAAAACTAGCTGGTTTCTTATTTGCTGATGAAAATGCAATGATTAGAATTGATTGTTCTGAATTAATGGAAAAACATTCCGTTTCTAAATTAATTGGTACAACTGCGGGTTATATTGGTTTTGAAGAAGGTGGTATGTTAACTAATCAATTACTGAGAAAACCTTATTCCGTTATCTTATTTGATGAAGTTGAAAAGGCGGCACCTGAAGTTTTAAATATTTTACTACAATTATTAGATGATGGTAGAATTACTGCAGCAAATGGTACTCCAGTTAATTGCTCGAATGCGATTGTAATCATGACTTCTAATTTGGGTGCACAGTTTATCAATCAATCGAAGGTTAATAAGATTACACCAGAATTAAGAGAACAAGTTATGAATGTTGTTAGAGGTCATTTTCGTCCAGAGTTTTTGAACAGAATTTCAGCCACTGTTGTGTTCAATAGATTATCAAGACACGCAATTGCAAAGATTATTTCAATTAGATTAAAAGAATTGGAACAAAGATTTGAATTAAATGGTAAACATTTTGCATTGAAGTTGGATGATTTAGCAATGACTTATCTTTGTAAGCATGGTTATTCTCCTGATTTAGGTGCAAGACCATTAAACAGATTAATTACTAATGGCATTTTAAATCCTTTGGCTGTTATGAGTTTAAATGGACAAGTTCAAGATAAGGAAGATGTTCATATTACTGTTGATGGTAAAGGTTTGAAAGTTGTTCCAAACCACGAACCAAGTGGTGAAGGTATGGACGTTGATGCGGTGGAAAACTGGACTGATGATGCAGATGATGATGATTACATGGACGGTGATGTTGAATTAGATTAAATTTACGCTTAGTCTTTTTATTGTATATATATAATCTTTTATAATTATTTTTAATGAATTTTAATTTAACGTTCTATTGAATCCAATCTAAAGAACGAAAAAACCTTCCCTAATGAAATTCGACAATGTTTAGTAAGTTGACAAACAAATACGCTCTATGCTTCTTCCTGATATTAAGTAATTTTGATTGCGACAAGTATTTTGTTGTAACTTCTGCCATTTTAAATGGGCATATCTTCTTCAAAAAAAAATCATTTGAACTAAGATCTTGATGAAGCACTAAGAGTAAACAAATTATGTATCTGAATTATAAAGTTTTGTGATAGAACACAAACTCATAATAGAATGAATTTTTGATAAATTTTTGATAAATTCTTTACTTTAAAAATTTAAAAAAATATTTGAACTAGACATTATCAAAATCCACATTTCTAAATAAACTCTATAACCATATTTGCAATTGAAACACAATATACAACGAGCTATTTAGGCTTAATTAAGTAAGTAAGAATATTTGTGAAAAGTTGTTCCTAAAGCTACAGATAAATTTGGCATATCTGCACTGCAAAGATACGGAAAGATTGATCCGCACCAACTTGATCCGCATTTCTAACATTCAAAAAAGCAGGAAGACCGAAAGTAATCATTACATTTATCTTGGAAATATCGTTTTAAATTGTTTAATTGAGAAACAAACAAACAATTAATGCAAATACTAGTACATATTCGTTTAGACAATCGTTTGCTTATGAACTGAATATTAAAATTATATACAAAAAATATTGGATGTCGAATAACTTCGACATCATCAAGTGAGCAGGAGCTGTAGAGAAAGTAATTTAAGAATGAAAGAATCGTGTTTTCTAACAAACAAATCATTAAAATCTTGGTATTTTACTTTATGATGTTGCTTAAGCCACTCAGTACTGCCACAATCTCATTTTGAGAAAGATTTTAATGGCTTTTTCATGAACATTTTTGATAAATTTAAGAAGTATTTTACTCTCCCTAACTATGTTGCTATTGTCAAATGCAATTTTTTTGTATGCAACAACGTTCATACACTATTGCAAGTAACGTTAATTACTATAGAGGTAAGGTGAACCAATAAAAAAATTATTATGTTTCTGATGACGTTGAGATAGATATTTTGATTAATAGATTAAACAATAGCGTTGCAAGTGATGCTAAATCCCTTAATTAAGCAACTTCTGAAAAAGTTATTTCAATTGCTCCAAGCTTTTACAATGGCAGAGCTAGTAGGGAAATCCGCCCAACTGGTAGAAATAATCTTCCAACAAACAACCGAAACAATTATGGTGCTAACTAACTAGTTAGTGGTTATATACCGATAGATATAGAAGAAGTTGAAAATCCCTTGCAGTTTCAAAATATAAATGTTCTAGATGTCATCAACGTGGAAAACTAAAGCTCCATATTTGTTAAAAATGACTAACGAGGTTAATGAGGAGAAGGTTATAAAATATTAAGGACAACATATCTTTGTGATCCCCTAGTCCGTCTCGATTCTAAATCCATGGTCGTCGTTTCAAATTCATTTGATATCAATATGAAATTGCCATAATGTTTGGATAATTGACTAAAAATCCATAATTATTATTAAAATTTGAATTAGAAAAAAAAACTTTGTAATTAACCTTGAATTCTTGATAAATATCATTTGAAACATAGAAATGATCAAGCCTATTGGGGTTTTTTCTGAATAACCGGAACTTTTGTTAAAATTTTCAGGATCTTTGGTCTTTTTTAGTAATAATGTGCATTAAATCATTGATTCATCAATAGAATTGTATGTAATATATCCAATAAGTGATTCGCTAGAATTTTTGCGTTCAATTGTTAGTAGTTCAGAAGGTAAAACTGGAGCTGCTCATGCTATGAAGAATTTTCCAAGATCTAGTTTATACTATTGCTATGAAAAGTATCAGGTATTTTTTAGAATGAAAAAATGTTGTATATACTGAAAATGTTTGTTTCAAATATTTTGGTCCCAAAATTTAAACGGAAAAACATGTCGTACGATAATACGGTTATGAATCTGTATAACATGTTTATTAAATGCATTGAAAGTAAAACAGTTTTAGTTGGGGATATGATATTTGGTAAAGATGCTTTACTAGTATACTTAAAGGCATTGATACTTTCAGAAAAGATAAGTTTTTTAAGTTTTGTATTGTGTTTGATTGATCAAAATTTTAGTTTTTTATTTTAGTTAGTTTATTAATTTTTTATTTTATTCGAAGATGATTGTCTTAGTTACCTTGCATGTTATTCAATGTGTTCTTTTCTTTTAATTTGTTTAAACGGTTATTTAGTACTTCCATTCTAAACTATTTGAAATGATCTAAGGTGTTTTTCAATATCTGCAAACACAAAATTTTATGCATTAGTCTATGAAAAGTCACACATAGAAAATGTAGAACCAAAATCAAAAAATGTGTATTTGCTAAGCTTCAGTTGCAACTAAGGTAATTTGCAAAAGGTCCATAACCAACCCTTTGCTTGCTCTTGAAAAGTATTGGAAGATTCAGGATGTGGATTCAATATTTCCTTTTTTCATAACCTTCAAACTTATTCCTTTATGGTTTAATAGCGGTCCTACATTTATCATAACCCTCATCATCAAAATGGGTAGCAGATACACGTGTAGATGTTATTTAAACAATACTATAAAACTTGAAAAAAAGATCTTTAGTACTTATTGTCAGATTCTCTCGTTCGTTCATAAAATATCAACAAAGCACCCTGAAATTTCACTGGTACATTTTGTTACGCAATGCTCCACCGCGATATGGCACATGCCAAATTTAAACCATCAATGGGCCATACATTGTACATATGGCTTTTATTTCTTACTGATTACTTTTGTTTTGAGTTTGAAAGTTACTTTTTCCTTTGATTGATATATTGAGATAATACTGATCAGTTAAATAGGCTTATACTATATTAAGTAATGCAATATTTTGGTAGAGCAATTGGGTCAGTTTCAAAAACCTGGAATTCAATCAATCCGGCAACATTATCAGGAGCAATTGATGTTATTGTTGTTGAAAATGAAGCTGGTGAAATGCATTGTTCACCATTTCATGTAAGATTTGGTAAGTTTCAATTACTGAGACCATCACAAAAAAAGGTTAAAGTTGTAGTTAATGGAGAAGTTACTGATATTCCAATGAAATTAAGTGATGAAGGTGAAGCATTTTTTGTTTTTGAAACTAGTGGTGATGTTCCAAAATACTTACAAACATCTCCTGTTATTAGTGCTGCGAGTTCACCAAGTGGATCACCTAGAATGTCACCGAATGGTACAACTAATGAAGATTTAGAATATTTAGATATCGGTGAAGGCGTTTCAGATAGTAACTTAAATTTACTTAATAAAAAATCTAAGCATCATAACGATGATATTGATGATAATGATAGATCATCAATTAGTTTATCAAATGTCAAAGCACAGGCATATAATGATAGAATAGGTAGTATGTCACCAATTGAAAGGGCTAAGAGTATTTCAATGAAATTAAATATACCATCAAAAGTTGAAGCAAATGGTGATATTTTGTTAGATATGCATGGATATAAATCAGATAAGAAGGACATTCATGATACCGACTTACTAGTCAAGCAATTGTTACAAGAAGAATTTGGTGATGATGTTGATATTAAATCGATGATGAATAAAGATTTAGAAGGTAATATTAGGATTTTAACATCTGAGTCAACATTTACTGATACAGTTAATTCTTCTGTTAGTAATTCTTCTAGCAGAACTAATGAAAATACTGATGAATCTTATAAGAATTTTAGGTTACCAACTCCAACTGAAAAATCTTCAACTGATGACTTGATCGATAATTCAGAATTGGATAAATCGAAATCACAAACTACTTCAATTCCATCGGTTGATAATGATTTAACTAACGATTCTAAAAATAAAGATGTTCATTTTAAGACATTGAGATTATCAAGTGAACAATTAAAATGTTTATCATTGAACTATGGGGAAAATGATATAACGTATAGCGTTAATGAAGGAAAATCAATTGTTACATGTAAGCTATTTTTGTGGAAGAGATCAACACCAATTGTTATTTCAGATATTGATGGTACGATTACAAGATCGGATGCTTTAGGCCATGTTTTAACAATTCTAGGACGAGATTGGACACATGAAGGGGTTGCCAAACTATTTGAAGATATTGAATTTAATGGATATAATATAATGTATCTTACTGCAAGATCTGTTGGCTTAGCTGATACAACAAGATCATATTTACAAGGTGTTGAACAAGATGGATATAAATTACCAATGGGGCCAGTTATTTTATCACCTGATAGAACAATTGCCGCATTAAGAAGAGAAATTGTTTTGAAGAAACCAGAAGTTTTCAAGATGGCATGCCTAAATGATATTAGAACGTTGTACTATCCTGACCAAACGAACCCATTAGATCATCATCTATTTTATGATTTTGACGAAGATGGTGAATTTGGATATGGCGAGGAAAATGGAGAAGGAGGTCAAGTGGGTGAGGGAACCGGCGATAAAATAGAAAATGGTGAAACTATTAAAGAGAATTATTTACCCAAAGAAAACAGTGATTTAGTTTCAGATATTGATAGTGATGAATTCACAGATATTAATACTAATACATGCCTGAGTACCAATAAATCTAAGGAAAAAGGTAAAATTAATGGTTTAGGGGTAAATGATCCCAATGAGGAATCAATTGTTGATGAAACCAATACACCATTTTATGCAGGGTTTGGAAACAGAATTACAGATGCAATTAGTTATAGGAGTGTTGGGGTTCCATCCTCAAGAATTTTTACAATTAATCCAGATGGGGATGTGAAGATGGAATTATTAGAAATGGCTGGATATAAATGTAGTTATGTTTCAATTGTTGAATTAGTTGATCAATTTTTTCCACCTGTTGATATTAAGATTGAGAAAGATAACACTAAAGATATCAATGGTAGTAACAATACAATGAGTAATGCAAGAAACAAATATACAGATTTCAATTATTGGAGGAGCCCAGATATTGATTTATCATTAATTAGCGACAGTGAAGATGAAGGATCTAAGAATAAAAAAATTGGAATAAGCAACACTAGTGATGCAAATAGTTTTATACTTGAAACTAGCAATGAAACCGGTGGTGTTAAGGAAGAAGGATTGAATGTAGATGAAGATAAAGATGATGTTAAAAGTGTTAATAGTAGGTTTAGCTTTTTCAGGAGATCGCCACTTTCTTCACCAAGTAAAACTTTGAGTATTTCGGATAATGAAAATGAAGTGGACAGAGGATCCGATATTATTGATACCGATCATAAATTTGAAATTAGTAGTGATGAGAATGACAAGATTGATGACGAAGATGAACGAGATGAAGAACAGGAAGCGGATACCTCATTTATAGATGAAGACTATGATGAAGATGATGAAAGTGATTCTGATTACATTTACGAAGAAAGTGGAGAAGAAAGTGGGGAAGAAAGTGGAGAAGACGATGAAAACGGCCTGACAGTTAACTCTGTGCAGGGTGTGACGCCGAAGTTTGATCGTACCGGCAGTGTTTCAGAGGTGAATCCCACTGCTGTGCATGGCCGTTTCGTGTAAAACAAAGTAAAGCAAAACAAAATAGAAAACAAGCACCTTCCTGATTAGGAAGCGGTGATTTTTATTTTCTCATTATCTCATTTTCTCATTTTCTCATTTTCTTCTTTTTCTGATTTGACGACGTCATCGAAACGGCAAAAAAAAACACGAGAAAAACACAACAAATGAAAGAAAAACGCCCGAGCTTCTCCCCAGAAGCAAAAAGCCAAAGCCATTCCAAGCTTTTGTTTCTAATTAAAGACGTTTTTTTCTGTTTGATTCCCAGCTTGTAATCCACTCTCATTTCGTAACTTGTTTTCACATTGGACTTTTTCAATCCATAACATCCAACTTTTGCACCCCCCCTTATTATCCCCCCTTTTTTTATCATATACATTTAATCTCTCTTTAAACTTTCATCTTCAACATATACACCCGATATAACCATTCTATACTATATCGGTCATCATCTTGATCGCATATTAAACTCACATTCCGGCTATTCTATTGTTATATACATTACTTTTATAAATAATGGATCCATCGAAAAGCTCCTTTGCCTTTCCTTCAAAGCATCAGCTTTATTTGAAAACTTCAACCCCCAACCTCAATAATATTCATAATGTCCCTGGTTCAAATGATTATTTTTCAGTTTCTAAAACAGATTCAAACGCCAATGTTAGCAACACTAATACCAACTCAACTTCAACTATAAACTCAACTCATAAAAGAGGTACCCAAAATTCTTTATTCAATTCGGATGCAACTTTGGTTAATGAATGTTTTTTACATTCAAGGGTCCCTTCAGTTAATTCTCAAATTTCAACTATTTCAAATTCAACAAATTATGATAAATTGAATGAATTGGATGAAGTCAACAAAAATCTTGATCCAGCTAACTCTTCCTTATTTAATTTGAATTTAAATTCAAATTCAAATTCAAATTCAAACTCTCATCCAAATTCGATGTCATCATCATCGTCATCATCGTCATCATCATCTTCCTCTTTCTCCTCTTTTTCAGTGTCATCATCATCTGCAAATTTCACATCAAATGATAGCCCCTTATATGCTAACTTTACATCTTCTTCTTTGAATGTAAATAGAGGCGTATTGAATAAATCAAAGTTTCATGGTTTAGGTCATCGAACCACAAAAAGTGAAAATTTTGCCCTAAAATTATCAAAAAAGCCAGATAAAAAATCAATCAATCAATTAAATAATCTACAAGAAGAAGAAGATATTACACCCACAGATGGCTGCGATAATAACAACAATACCAACAATACCAACCCTACTAATAATAGTAATGATAAGTCACCGACTAATTATTTTGATCCACTACCATCAGCCCCAATTGATTCCAAACATAATTTTACATTTATAAATAACACTGCGAATGGTTTTCCTTTTAATAATCCCACAGTTAATACCCCCTCTCCAATTCCAACAGTTTTTTCACCAAAATCGGCAGATTTTAATTTTTCAAGTATTAGGAAATCAAATTCATTATTACCAAGTAATATAAGTGATTCAAATAATCCATTACCACCATCGAGAAATTCATTCAAAATCAAGTCAAATAAATTAAAATTACCATCCCATGTTAAGCTATTACATTTATCAGAAGCCGAAAATTCAATTCATAATTGGTCACATTCAGTTGGAAGTGATAACTTATCAAACCTATTAATAATTGACGTAAGACCATTTCATGATTATTGCAAAACTCATATGACAAACTCAATTAATATTTGTTTACCTTCAACTTTATTAAAAAGATCAACTTTTACTTTAGAAAAATGTATACAAACTTTATCAAGCAAAGAGAAAACTTTATTTAATAAATATTTGGAAAGAGAAAAATCAGACTTACCAACAATTTTGTTTTATGATGATTATTTATCAAGTGGTGATAATATTTCATCATCTATTTTTTATTTAGCTGGGAAATTTATTCAAAACTTAAATTGGAACTCTTCACTCTATATCCTTGAAAATGGATTCTCTAAATTTAATGAATATTTATCATTAAAGGTAAAATCTTCAAGTACTTCCAACTTAATGATATCTTTAGATAATAATTTAAGTTCAACTTCAATTAATTCTGATACTTTTTCACCTTTAACAACTTCATCACCAAATTCTTTAATTTCTCCAGGTAATTTATTCACAAAGCACAAATCTTCAAATATTATACCATCTGCATCAAATAACAATAAATCACCACTTGGATTATCAAGATTTATACTACCCGATAATTCTAATATGCCAGTTTTTAAAACAAGAAATTATGATGAAGTACTTTCAAGTAAACCTGATTTATCAATTCATTTATCAACAAATTTATCAAATGATGAAGTTTCAAAATTACCTGAATGGTTAACTGATATAGTTGCTGATGATTTAGGATCTTCTAAATTAAGTGAAAAGTTTAATAAATTACAAATTGAAGAACGCACAAGATTAAATAATGCATTGAATAACAACAATACTAAAAATATCAATAACGATAATGATAGTGATAATGATAATGATAATGATAAGGACAAGTATAAATATAAAAATAAGGAAAATGATACTGGTAATAATATTAATGAAAATGGTAATGGTTATTTTCCTATAATTTCATCGGGAGTTGAATTAGGTAGAAAAAATAGATATAAAGATATTTTCCTTTATGAACATGCACGAGTTAGACTTAACAATGATAACAATGATCTTAATGATCCAAATGATTACATTAATGCATCTTATATTTCATATCCAAAATCAAAATTAAATTATATTGCAACTCAAGGTCCACTAAACGAAACAATCGGAGATTTTTGGAAAATGGTTTATGATAATAAAGTACCAATTATATTTTCATTAACTCCACAATCTGAAAATCAAGTTGAAAAATGTGCACCATTTTGGGAATCCGGTACATTTTATTCAAATAATTTAAAAATTGAAATCGAATTAATTGAAACCTTTAATAATTTTAACTTATCATTCAAAACAAAAACAGATTGTATTATTCGTAGGATTTCGGTTAAAATTGACAATAAACCAATAAGAGAAATTTTACAAATTCATATGATGACTTGGCCTGATTTTGGAATTGTTATTTGTGAAGAAGATATATTAAGTTTAATTGGGATTAAAAGATACATTTGTTCAACTCTGAATATTATGGAAAACCCAGTTTTGGTGCATTGCTCTGCAGGTTGTGGTAGAACAGGTAGTTTTTGTGCTATTGATACAAGTATCGATGTTATGTTAAACAACGATTCAGTTGATTCATCAAATGACTTAATTTATGATATTACTTCAGTTTTCAGATCTCAAAGAATTTTCATGGTTCAAACTTTAAGACAATATATTTTAATTTATGATAGTGTAATCAAATTTATTAAAATGAGATATGATACTATGCACAATATCAAAGAAAATGATGTTTTAGATTCTCGTGGTTTAATTGACTGGAAAGTAAAGGATCCAGGAATTCTGAAAAGATTTATAGATTCTTATACATGATGCCAAATCAAGTATAATAAAGGATAGAAATACAAAACAAAGCAAAACAAAACAAAAAAAAAGAAAACAGATGGATAAAAGTAGTACCAAACAGAACAACATAATCGCAAAAATTTAAAAGTAATATTTATTTTATAATTGTTTTATCATACAAAATAAAAAAAACTATATACCCTATATAATAATATTATAATAATCATATAACATTATTCTTCATTTAACCAAGAATTAGTTCATAAATAATCACTAAAACATTAACAATAATTAAAGGAATACGTAATAGAGTACGAGTTGCACTAATTAGATTAATTAATCTTGCCTTAATTCCATCATTATCACCAACTTTACCAATACTATTATTCATATTATAATCTCCATACCCATACTGATTTGTAAATTGTGGATTGCTATTATTGTTAATGTTGTTAGTATTGTTATTTGATTTGGCTGACCAACCTATACGTGCAAGAAACCTATCTTCGCTGAGTACAGCTATTCCATTAATGAAAAATAAAATTGAGTAAAATAACGTTCCTATTCCAAACATCTTTGTTTATAATGTATGTTTTTCTTGTTTGAGTTGTGAGTTTGATAAATCTGAATCAATCAAAATAAATAAACAATAAACCATCATCCATCGTTCGTAGATATTTGAAATTGAATATGATGAAATTCATGCATGTCCACTTCGCGTTTATTTAAAGTTGGTTTATAAATACGCCTTTTCTACCTCATATTTTATACATTACATTCATTACATTTATAAAAATTTACCACCAATCATACCTTTAATTGCATCATTTTTAGCATCTGATAACATTTTATCAAAATCTTCATTCAATTCACCAAGATAATTATCAACATTATTCTGTGCATTTTCAAGTGATGAATTTGTATATTCGGTAATTCCATCAAACCAACCTTTGCTTGAATTATTACGTTTTTTAATATTTAAACGTTTTGGAGTTTCCATTAATAATGCATTTTGATGAGTTGAATTTGGATTATAATATATTGGTTTAGATGTACTTATATATGTATAATTTGCAGTATTATAACATGATACTTCCCATGATAGTTCAGATTCTTCAGATGTTGATTTATTCGATCTTTCATGCCCAATTAATAACAAATAAAGTTGGGAGTATGAAACACTTGGTGTATTTTTAAGCATTGGATTGGATCCTGGTCTCCAAGGAACTGTAATATTCTTAAGAAATAATGTATCAATTGATTTATTTGTTTCAATTGACATAATTGGAGTTCTAATTTTCATTATATTGATTAGTGATGCTTCAGTTTCATTAATTCTAATAAATATATCACCTAATGGTAAAATTGAACTACCTGTTGCAAATTTAGATTCAACTCTATATGGGATTCTTAAATTCGCCATTTCCATTAATGATGGAATTGTTAATGTTAAAATTAATCTGCTATTACCTAATATAACAATCAAACAAAACGCAAGTTTACCAGTAGTTGGAGATTTTGCACCTGTGATTCCAATTTTGGAAACATCACCTTTATTATATGATTTATGCGCAATTTTCGAATTATTTTTAATAACTCTAATATCTGATTGCGATGATGTAACAACATATGGATAAACTTTATCACTTGAAATATCCCTTTTCAAATGATCCAATGTTGGAATTAATGGCCTACCACTAATTGAATTTATAACAATAATTGATTTAATTCCATCATCATTGGAATCAATCTGTCCAACAAGTTTAACTCTAAATCCACCAGCTAATCCTGCAATTTCATATGTTAATAATCTACCAATTTTTGTTCCAACATACATTATAATTCTACCTTGATTTGGACTTTCACTTGTTAATCCATAACCAAATTCAACACATGTTGCTTGTGTTGGAATTGATAATCCTTTATCCTTTAAAACCTCGTTATGGATAACTACACCATTTCTTCTATCAACCAGTAGTAATCTACCCGATTCATAACCGATTGCAACAAAGCCCAAATTACTTGTACTTAAAGCAGTAATGGATCCATTATCTAATGATTTAATCATTAATTTTGGCATAAATCCTTTCTTAATATTTGATGGTGCTCTATCTTGAATATTAATTAAAGCTTTACCACTGTTCTCTGCTGAAAAACTTTGTAAATTTTTTGGTACATTATTAAGACGTTTGGGATTATAATTTTTATTCATTTGATAAGCAAATACTAATGCATCTCCATTATTTAAACTACATGCAATTTCCAAAGTTTCTGGTGCAAATGATACATGCTCAACGGTCACACTATCATCATCCCTCTGAACAAGTTCTGAAATATCAATTTCAAAAACATTACTACTATCTAAATCCCCTTCAGATGAATTCCATAATCTAACAAATCCATTTTCATGACCTGTTATAATTAACGACCCTGCATCTGCTTTATATTTTGGCCTACATGGTATACCACCTTTTAAAATAGAATCAGGTAATTGATCAGGACTTTTAACAGTTGTCATACTATTTAAAATTCTACGATCTAAATAGGATGATGATGAACATGTAATTTTAGGATTTAACCATGAGATTGTTGATGGAAAATATTTTGCTTTTGTTGACATTTGACCTTCAGGATAATGTAAGAATTTAATTGTTCCATCACTCATTATAACAGAGATTAATTTTGCATTATGACACCCATCAAAATATGGTGATGCCTCACCTAATGGTATGAAATCAACAATTGATGCACTTGAATGAATTGCAAAAATCCTTTGTTCTCTTGGTTGTGCATAATATTTTGACATTTGAGAATATGATGTTAATGAATATGAAATCATTTTACCAAAATCCATCCTAACCAGCTGATGATAACCATCAGATGAATAACCATCACCACCTAATATTAATAATGATGTTTTTTCAGGATTTTCTTCACATAACCATTTAATCGTTTTAATTTTAGTCATTCTATTCTTACTAATTTTTTGTTGTTTACCGGTTGGTTGATCAACATCAACATCAAATAATGTTCTTGCTAAAATTTTTTCACCTGTTTTGGCATCCCAAAATACAATTGAATTATCAGCATGAACACTAATACAATGTAAACCATTTGGATGCCATACGTTATGTAAAATTTTAGGATAATAATAACCTTCCGAATTATATTCATACATTGAATTTTCACCACCAGGTGCAGTTTTAGGAATTTTATAAACTAAATTTTGAATAATTGAATTTTCAACTAAATTATAAACAATTGTAACTTTAGAATATGAAATTAATAAAGTACCAATGTCTCTTGGATGAATACTTAAAGATGAAACTTCCGACCCTCCATCTAATTTAAAGACAGAGCTTTGTTGTTCTCTTAAATTTAAAATTGTATCATAACCAGTTTCAATATTAAAAGCTCTAACCAAACCATTTTTCAAACCAACAAATACAAATTCTAGTGAATAATCACAGGCATATGCAGTGATCGGTAATTTTGCAATACATGTATGAATAACCTTTTTGGATAATAATGAAACCACAAAGATACTGTTTGCTGAATCAATGGCAATTAAATAAATACCTTTAATAAATTTTAAAGTTGTAATTGGACTAACAGATTCTATTGTAATATCAACATTAACTCTGGATTGTCCAAATATATAAAGTTTATTAAAATGTGTTATGACTGCCATTAATGACTGGACTGGATCAAATGCCAAAGTTTGAACATTACCAACAATACCATACTTTTGAAGTTCATAAACACCATAGGGCATATTCTCTAAACCTGATGATAAATTTTCACTTGAACGAAATTTAGGTATTGAAATATTTGACGATGTTAAAGAATTTAATGTAATTTTTGGCGATGTTAAATTATTGTTGTTATCTAATGAATTACCAAAATTTAAATTTGGACTTGCTGGATAATAATCCCTTGTATCAATATCATCATCACTCTTTTTCAAGGGATTTTTAATGGATTTAAGCGGATTTTTAATTGATAATCTATTATGACCTTTTGATTCTATTGATGGTGAATGACTACTTACATCATCCGAAGATGTTGATGAATCAATTACAGCTGGTATGCCACTTGGTTTTTTCTTTCTCCAAGGAGATTTAATACTCAGATTCAGATTCAAATTCAAATCTGGAGTTTGAGGCGTGTTGTTAAACATATTAATAATTATGTTACAAGACTTGTGTACCTTAATTTATATAGATTGTCTTAAATAAGGGTAGTAATAATGTGTTTGATAATTATGATTTTTCGTTTTTTCCGGTTCGGATGATGTGAGAGTAATTTCAGATTTACTTTTCCCACTTCTATAGGCTTAGATGTCGTATCTAACATTTGCTACAATTTTTTTAATTACACAAAAAAGTTAAATAATGCTCTAAAATATGAACTAAAGATTATGAACATATTATTATTAAAAATTGGCACCAGCTAATAAAGAAGCTGCACTTTTTGCATCAACATTTGAAATTTCATCATTAATATCATTATTACCATTATTGTTTATTTGACTTGAACTTCGACTTAAAGCTTCAGAGTATGATTTTTTAGGTCTTGAACTCCAAGAATCTTGTTGTAGTTTAACATTATTCCCACTCATTGTTGAGCTTGGTAAATCTTCTCTACCTAAACGACTTAAAGAATCCTGCTGATTAATTAATCTATTATTTATTAATAAATTAAGCTTTTTACGTTCTTGAATTATTTGTTGTTTTGCTAAAATCTTGAATAATTTCTTAGCACTTGAAACCATATAACTGATATATTCTTTTGACTCAATTAACATTTCGTAAGTTGTTCTTTTAACTTGATATCTTAGTTCTTTTTCATAATTACTTGAAGCTTCTAATGATCTGATTGCTTCATCAACTTTCAAAGGATCAATAGTTGATTTCATTTTCAATTTAGTAATTGTAGAATGTTTTTTCTTTGTTATTTCTTCTGAATTGATTAATTCTCTCATTAATAAATGTCTATTCGTTAATGATTCCTTAATGTTATAAGAATCATCACTAATTTGTTTAAAAAATCTGCTTAATTCAGAAACAAAACTAACATTTTTAATTAAATCAGTTTCGTTAAAAATTGAAGAAAATTTATTAAATTTTTTCCATAATTTTGACATTTCGTTCGAACTTTCTAGATTTGATAAATCACCTAATAATACAATAAATTCATTATTATAAAAAGCAGATTGTCTTTGATATTTCAGACATTTTTCTAATTTTTCTAATAATTTTTGACAACTTAAATAAAGTTCTTTAATCATTGGCCTATATTGAGCTAAATACTCACAACTATCATAAGGCGGCTGAAATTGTTTTAAAGTTTTTCTTTTTAAACCTGTTGCAATCACTGAATTATTGGAAGGCTTAGTCTTTGATGGAACATAATTAAAATCACTTTGTTCAAAAAATAATGAAAATTCTTTATTTTTAATTAAAATTGGATTACAACAAATTCTATTAAACCAATCTTGAAATGAATTTGTAACTGAAGTGACAAATTCTGGTGACATTGGAGTATATAAAGTTGAGACCGTTGGTAATGCAGGTAAGAAAACTTCAATATTATTATAAATTAAGTATTTATATAAAGATTCGATTTCTTTATAAGTTCTTCTAACATTCTTATAAATGTCTTTACGAAACGTCGAATTTTTAGTTACTTTTGCATTAAACTTGAAAATTGGATTTTTTTGAGTACTGGTGCCATTTGCTTCAATTTCTTGAATTTTAATAATTAATTGGAATTTATCCTTATGTAATCTTTCAGGTAAATATTTTTTTAAATCTAATTCAGTTGGAAAGTCATTAAATTCAGAGTGAATTGTTGTACTAGTCGATGGTGCAGATGTAGTTGATACCGAGTTGGAATGGTTTAGATTTGGTTTATCGGAAAAATCTTGTGGTTGATGTTGATCTTCTTCATCTTGATTGTTATTATCATTGGTTTGCTGATAAGGTACAGGAGCCACCATACTGCTTTCTGCAAATGGATTATTATCAAAGTCATCAGGATCATAAGGGACAGCAGAAGCCATAGTGATTGATTACTCTAGTTGTGTTAAAAAATGTTCTTGTATCGAATATTTGATAAAAGAAAACGCCACCTCATAGATTATCATCAACATGGATGGACTTCTACAAAATGGAAAAATGCAAATTTGAGAAGCTCTCACGGAAAACTTCAAAATGTCAATATTGTCTAAACTGTCCACGTGATATGAATGAAGGCGATTAATGAATTCTTATTAGCTTGGAGAGTTAAATAAATAGCCATAAAGTCGTTAATCATTATAGAGAGATATATAGGGAGGACATGGGAAAACAAAAGGGTATAAAAATGAAGAAGAAAGGAAATAAAAAAAAAAGATAATAAAAATAAATATAACTATAAAAGATGAAAAAACAATAAAAGATTCATAAACAGATAAGAGAGTTAGTTGATAGTTCATTGATAGTTAGTTGACAATTGGTAATTAATTACAATAGTTAACAACTTGATATATGAACTTAGACAACGTTTGCTGGAACGTTATCAATTGGATGGTCAGAGACACATTTATAAGTAACATTAATCCAAGGATTACTTGAATTTGACTCAATATCAACTTCCACTTTCCAATGATCCCTTAACGTAAATTCAGACTCATCAAATCCGTGATTAGTCTCATCTTTAAAGTGCCATTTATGAACACTTGAAGTACCATACATATTTGGAACCAATTCTTCACCATCTTTAACGAAATCATAATCAATTCCCGACATTTTTCTAATATCAGGTAATAAATGTCTCTTAACATGATGTTGAAGATGTCTTCTAAACTTCTTGTTTAAAGAATTCATTTGAGGCTTAATTTTATCTTCATTACCTTTAGTTTGATTAACAATGAAAGGAGGTAAGTATTTAACATGAATATTTAGATTGTCAAATTCATTATCCCAAGATTCATCCATGATATACCTTTCAAAATCGTCTAGGTTTTCGAAAAACATTTCTTTTGAGTTTCTAACTTTTGGTGCTTTGTCTAAATGTTCAATATGAACAGGTTCCATATGAACAGGTTTCTGGTTTTTTTTGGCCATTTTGAAAAGACGGGATATAATATAACGATAAAGCTAGCTAATTATATAATATTGAGGGATGTTTTTATTGTGATAAAAGTCGGTTGGGTTGTAGATTGTGCGATGTGAAGGGAAGGAAGAATCATGTTACTCAAGGAATGTCCAATAGAACACGATTGGAAACACGAATCTTTTATAATACGTATTCCGTGATTCCCAACAGAAGTATCCCGTGACCAGTGTGTGACCGCATCAACAACAGGAGAAAACTGTGCAAACTGTGCAAACTGTGCAAACTGGGTGAAATCCCCACTCTCCAACAAAGGTCACACCTGCATCTCCACATTCTGTTTGTGCCTGATTCTGGTCATCCATATCCATTTGACACACACTTCCTTGCACCAGCAAATGTTGCCCTCTTATATCTTGCATGTTCTATATCTTAATATCCTCTTTCCATCTGGTATTCCACATTCTCATCTGGTTCTTTTAGTAGTGACAAAAAGGGGGGCAAACATATAAATCTGTAAAAATGTAAAAATGACTTTCATGTTCTCGTTGAGCCTTCTCCTATAATTGTGGTTTACGTAATATTTAATTATTTATTAATTATATTTTTGTGTACAGCTAATTTACGACGTAAATGAGATCTGTGATTAATTGATATAATTAAGGAATCTTTAATTATTGTAACAATGTGCTGTTTATAAATAGTAATAAGATTAGTTATAGAAATATATATATATATTATATAGTTATAAAGAAGTAGTATATTGTAGTTAATAAGGCTCATCCCACAGTAGGAGGGCAACGTTATGAGACCTTCTGGTGTACTGGTGTTTCACCCAATATTAGTATAAGCGAATACCACAATATACCCTTCCCGGAAAAATATGCTTGTTTTATAAGGCGTCTCGGTTGTTAATATTTTTGTTTGAAACAAAATTAAATGAATCAAATTTTTTTTATACCTTAATGATTGATAGCAACTGATAGAGAGCAATTTATATGAAAACTTGATTGTTCATTTAGAAACTTTGTAAAATTATGTCATATCTTACAATTGGTGATCAAATGAATCAATGAACAGTTTGTTTTGTTTATTTCCATATGTTCTTGTAAAATCTGCAATGGTCCGAAATGGAGAGCCGTAATGTTGATAACAAGGTCTTAAATGTGACAAATTATATGTATATGGTAAAATACGGTCCTGATTATCGATTAATTTGTATGTGTTTTTATCATATACCTTATGAATTCTGAATGGTCCTTCATATGATGGATCAGTTTTATGGATTTTAGCAAATTTTCTGGCAAAAACAAACTCACCTATGAGGTATGCATTATTATTAAATTTTGGGTCGTTTAATAATTTCAAATTACAACGTGCGGTATGTTTCTTGCTGGCAACAAACGTTCGGTGATCGACTAATGCTTCCAACTGCACTTTTCTAAGAATAATTGCATCGATTTCATGAGGGTTCAACGGAATATCCTTGTGTATTCGTTCAACTAACTCTTTTAATTTTGCGTCAGGAAAGTTAGGTTGAGTTTTAACACCGAAAAACAATTCATTTGGACAAGTGTCATAGATTGTGGTGGTATTGTTGTAGATTGATAACACTTTGTAAATATATAGATACCAATCTTTAAAATCAGGTCTAATTGATCTAATTAACCTCTTTAAAATACCATTCACCCTTTCAACTCTACTGTTTGCTTGTGGGTAATATCTACTTACAAATTGCCATTTAATACCATACTGACTGACAAAAGATTGAGTGGTGGATGAAACGAAGTTCTTTGCATTATCTGAAAATAACACCTTTGCAATAGGATAGAAAACTAATAACTGTGTAATAAATTTTATCACAACAGTGTCATTCATTGAGACACATGGTAATGCAACACAGTATCCAGTGGCATATTCAACTGCTACAAGCAAGTATCGGATCGGTTTAATATTCATGTATTCAGGGAATTGTATTGAATGTAATGGGCCAACGAAATCAATATGCCATTGTTGACCTAATTCGGGAGTTTGAACCTGTTGATAGGGAGCTGGTATGTCGTTAAATCTAGAAAATAGATCACAATTAGTACAGTTTTTTACCGTGTCGGTTGCAATGAGTTGTCTCTGAGGATGAAACAAACCCTTCATGTGCAACAGATCTAAAAGTACATTAGGAGATCCATGATAGTTATTGTGATCGTCTTTCATAATCTCCAAACATTGATCGAATGTAATAACTTCTAGTAAATTTGATTCAACAACTAAATGCAGTTTTTCGTTGTGTAACACAAAGTTGTCACTGTAATCTTTAAACTTGTCTGGACATTCGTGATTATTCACTAAAGCATCTTTCAATAGTTCCATATCATCATCATTAAATTTGTTCAACTTTGGGTAATCAGCATGAGAAATGATCTTTTTTAAGGAAACGATATCTGTTGTGTATAAGCGTCTAAAATCAAGCTTGGATAGAAAAGGTTGATCGGTTACGTTGTATCTGCTCAATAAATCTGCAAGGTTTTTCTTTCCAGGAATGTATTTGATATTTAGTGGATACGTGGAAAGCGTTTCAATAAATTTCAAAATTCTTGTATTCAACATTGAGTTTTTCTTTGAGAAACTAACTAACGCTTGATGATCAGTGTATACCGTTATTTTATGGGATAAAATTAGATAGTTATGATTTAGCGCCAGTAAGATACCTAGAAGCTCACGTTCTAAAGTGGCGTAGCGTTTTTGAGTAGGAGTAAAACTTTTCGAAAAAAAAGCTATTGGAACTAAATATTTATTATTTTTTGCGTATTCTTGAAGAATGATTCCACCTGCACCTAGATCAGAGGCATCTGTCAGAATGAAAACCTCTTTGTTGGGGTCAAATAGTTGTAAAGTAACTGTTGCGCAAATTGCCATTTTTAATTTATTAAAATGATCTGTTAAGATTTGCTGGCTGATTGGAGAATCAAGCTTCGCATTTTCTTTTTTGACTTTAAAATGATAATGATCATATAATGGTTTGAGAAGTTTAGCCGCATCTGGAATAAAATGGTTTAGATAGTTAACAAACCCTATAAACTTGTACCAATCCTTTGGTGTATTAGGTAATTTCCAATTTTTTATTGTATCTACTTTATCATCTGTAACTCTTTTAGTGCCATCTTGTATCACATATCCTAAGAATTCAATTGAATTCTGATATAACTTTACTTTCTTTTCGGTTAAGGTGAGTGCGTATTTTTCTAATAGTTTGAATACCTTTTCTAAAATTCTTTTATGGTGCTCAACGTCAGTAGAAGCGATAATGATATCATCGAGATAACACTGCACAAAATCAGTAGTTGTATCGACTATCAATTCTTCAAAAACGTAACGCATGAAACGGGTGAATACAGCTGGTGATGATGCCAACCCAAAAGGTAGTCTAGTAAACTCGTAATTACCAAATATGGTTGTAATACCAATCTTAGAGCCAGTGGGGTCTAAAGGAACATTGTAATAAGCACTCTTTAAATCAAGGGAGCTGTAGACCTTGTATGGATATAAATTCTGTAATAATAAGTTCACTGGCGGAATAGCGTCAGGCTGATAGATCAATGCCTTGTTTATTGCTCGAAAATCTGTTACTACTCGAGTTTTTGGAGGTTGTGAAATCGGAAATACGGGGGCCAAAGCGATCAATTCTGAGTCATTTGTAATTTTCTTCAACACCTTGTCTTTCAAACCGTCTTCTATAAATTTCTTCACTTCTTTCGCTTGGATGGAGTTTGCGTAGAATGGTCTAGCTGTAAAGAAATCAAAGTCTTTTAAAACTACTTTATATTTAAATTTATGTTCTGGAATTTCGCTGATTTTGTTCTCAAATAATTGCGAATATTTTGTTTTGTAATGCAATAATGATTGTTCAGGGTCCTTGACTATTAAATGTGAATTGAATTGAACCATAAAGTCTTCTAATTTCACTTCCTTACCTTGAATTTTGATATATTGAAACTGATTATCTAATCTGTAACATAATTCATGTAGCAAAGGTTTCCCAAAAACAATTTTGTGAGTAACTTCACTTTCCTCCTTGTCAATCTCTTGCGGCAATATTATAAAATCTGCGATTATCTCTAAACGATGAATTTGAATACCAAGTGTCACCTTTTGTTTGCAACAAACAGTATTGCCAAAAGCAGCTTTAACTGTCATGATTTGTTTCAATTGCCTCTTTGACTTAACATTAATGAACTTTGGGATGTTTTTTAATAGTGATTCATACACTAAATTTCCAGTGGCACCTGTATCTAGCAAAATTATATCGCATGGATTAGTAGGATCTTGAATGTTCAATTGGTGAAATTGTGTGATGCCTCGCTTGAGTGTCACTTTTCTCATCATCTTCTTCTTCTTCCTCATCTTCGTTTTGTGGGTGCAGTAACTCGTTGTAAAATTTATCAAGTTCGTGACTTTCCTCATCATCATTGTAATTAACGTCATTATCTTGATATTCTACTTCGTCATTGAATAAACTAGGACACTTTTCTTTTTCAATGAACTCTGTGTTCGTTTCTTCAATCACCATAGCCTTGAAATTCTTCGTTGGTAAGTAATTGATCTTTGCTTGAAACTTTTTGAATGCGTGACGACATGTATTACAAGAACAATTCCGGCACCAATAAACTTTCTTCTGGAATTCCTTCTTATTTGTAGAAAAGTGGACAGGCTTCTTGTAGCGAGCCATTTTGTTGAGTGACTTCCCGTTCGATTTATTCGAATCATAACGATTGTATTCAATCGCTAAATTATTATCATGTTTATTTAGTTCAAAAGAAGAATGGACTGTATTCCTCAGAATAAATGCTTCTAGTTGTTTTAATGTTGGTTGAATCATTGTTAGTAGTAAATCAGCTTTATCGCCCATATAATTATTTCTAAGAACATTAATCAATTTTTGTCTAATTTCTTCAGCAGTGTTGGATAAAAACGGATACTTCATGGCAATGCTTAGCAACTTATTGAAATATTTTTTCATATTAGCATTACTGCCTTGTTCCTTCCAGTTATTAAATTCAACCCTCTTTTCAGCGATGTAACTTTCAGCATCAAAGTTTTTGAACAAAACTGATAAAAAGTGATCATAGTGATGTGCTTCATAAAACAAATATCTGAATTTATAGTTAATACAAAATTTAACTATCATATCACGCCAATCTGCAAATGGCACTTCATGATTTTTTAGTAGTTCTTGTATGGCACAAAGTTTGTCGATACGTTCTGCATCAGAATCATCTTCTAATAATTGCACTTTCGGTAAATATCTTTCTAAAGTGTCTTTACCTTTAGGACCTGAAGCTTCGCCGTATTGTACTGTGGCAGTTTGACTAACCAAAACCTCTGGCATGTAAAATTTTATCTGCTCTATAATTTTGATTTCCTTTTGGACTTCTGATTGATGCCCAAATCTTTCCGCGCATTCTTCCAGATGTGCTGATAGTTTCTTATCGTAGTTCACTGAATTTGACAATTTAGATTCTTGTCTATTTAATCTAGTAGTAACCTCTTCTACTCTCCTATCAACATCAATGTAACGATTTTTTAACTCACCAGCTATATTTTCTAAGTATTGATATTTATCACCAGCTACCTTGAATTTTTCTTCAACAACGTCATGCTCCTTGACTGAGCTAGTGAATAATTCATCAAGTTTTGTTTGGATCACTGCCACTTCTTCAGAAACATGACTTTCCTTTGCAACGTCCTGTGTGATGTGCTCATATAGTGCTTTTATTTCGTTGTCTAAGAAACTAACTTTTTTATCACTTAATGTTTCCGCTTTCTCATATTCCTCTTTTATATAATTGAGTTTCGACTCAATATATTGAGCAACATCATCATCCTTTGCCAATTTCTTTTGATATTCATCTACATGTTCAAGCTTGTTTTTCAAATTTAGGATTGCCTCTGAGTTATTTACGAAATTTTCATTGACATTCATTATATCCTGAGAACTTTCTTCCTGATTGATTCTGAATTTTTCAAATAATTTTTCATACAAAACTTGTTCAATTCTTTCCATTTTGTTGGTGATTCTTTCTTCCATTTTTTCATCACGTTGATCTAGTAATTCTTTGAGATTTTCTAGTGTAATTGCAGCTTCGGTCTTTTGAACTTGTTTTGACTTTTTTTTTTTGTTTTTTTTTTTATTCTTAAAATTTTATTCTTTTCTTTAACCAGATATTTCTTTAAAGTACTTAATACTCTAAAGCCTGCTATAAAAATTAATTTTTATAATTGCGGTTTACGCAATAATTAATTAATTATTAATTATATTTTTTGTACAGCTAATTTACGTCGTAAATGAGATCTGTGATTAATTGATATAATTAAGGAATCTTTAAGTATTGTAACAATGTGCTGTTAATAAATAGTAATAAGATTAGATATAGAAATATATATATATATATTATATAGTTATAAAGAAGCAGTATATTGTAGTTAATAAGGCTCATCCTACAGTAGGAGAGCAACGTTATGAGACCGGCTGGTGTACTGGTGTTTCACCCAATATTAGTATAAGCGAATACCACACGTGTATCTAAGTCGATCGACGTAGAAATCCACAAGAATTCAGACATCATGGATTGTCGTGCCATGACAAATTTCTTTGTTTTAACATTTTTGTTTTCTATTTTCGCATTTTTCCGTTTATTTTTTTTTTTTTCTAATATTTTTTCTATTTGATCCTTAGTACTATACATTAAAATTGTTATATTTGATAACCTCAAAAACTTCAAATCTAACAACATATTTCCATTTAAGCCCGTATTATACACCTTTAAATTGATAAAGTAATCAAAATTCTTTTATCGATACATATACTCACAAAATTCTTTCATCAATTAAAATGACAGAAAACGATAATAAACATGACTCTTTACGAGATTCATTATCATCAAACTCAAATCTTGATAAAATAGATGAGGTTGATAAAAATGATAGAGTTGATACAGCTGATAAGGTTGATAAAGTTGATGCACCGCAATTAGTTGTTGAAAAGCCTATTGCTGGTTCTATTGATCATTTGGCAATCAGTAAATCTTTAGGTTATCAGATATTTAGAAAGGATAGAAGAAATGCTTGGTCTTCTGATGAAGATAAGTGTTTAAAATCTTTATTAATTAAACAACATTTAAAAATAAGTAATCTTTCCTCTTATAATAATGAACCTATAAATATCAAATTAATAGATTGGTCAGAAATTGCTAATCAAATGCATACTAAAAGAAAGGGGAAAGAGTGTAAGAAACGTTGGGTTAGTTCATTAGATCCATTTATAAGAAAAGGTAAATGGACACAAACAGAAGACAATTCATTAATTGAAGCTTATAAAAAACATGGTCCTTCATGGCAGAAAGTTGCGTCTGAAATTGAAGGTAGAAATGAAGATCAATGTTCAAAAAGATATACGGAGGTTTTAAATAGTGATACAAAGGAAAGGTTGAAACCTTGGAGTTTGGAAGAAGATCTGATATTAATTGAAAAAGTCAAACAATATGGTACAAAATGGAGACAAATTTCTACTTCTTTACCAACTAGACCGAGCTTAACATGTCGTAATAGATGGAGAAAAATTATGACTGATATTGCAAAGGATAGTGCCAGTGATATAATTAAGAAAGCTGTAGGGGTTTTAGATGAAAATGGTCGACCTATTGTTAAATTTAAAAAATCAGAAGATTTAGAGAATGATAATAATTATGATAAGGACTTCAAAAATAATAATAAAAAAAGATTAAGAGATTCAACTACTAGTAGTCCAAATGATTCAATAAATGAAACAGCGGATTCTGATAAACATAATCTTGATCAGAACAGGGGCAACAATAAAAAATCTAAACGACAGAATAATATATCATCATCAAATGATTATAATACCAATGATAATGATATTAATATTGCGACAGCATATCCACGAATGGTAACTCCATCAAAAACTCAAACAGATTGGACATTTTCCTTAGTTGATCCACAGACTAATGAAGAAATGAAATCCTATGCAGGAACAATTGACAATCAAAATTTAGCTCATTATTTAATCGAATTAGCCAAGTTTAATGGAGTTACATTAACAGTCCATCAACATATACATCATCATTATTCATCAGGTGCATCGAATATAACTATTGATCCCCAGTCAAATATTTCAAGATATGGCCATTTCAATTATTTGCCTCCATTGACTGAAGTTCCAAAATTGACATCATCATCTTCACCTGACAATACTATCGAATCGAATAATTCCAATAAAAATTATAATGAAAGCTCGTTATTAAAACTGTTGAATAATGAAGATGGATCAAATGATAAGAATAAACATTCAAAAAACCAAAATCGAAAAGAAAATGATAAGAACAATGAATCATCAAAAAGATTTTCTGTATCTCATAGACAACAATTATACCCTTCAAATAACAACAACAATTCAACATTCCAGCATGACGTAAATATAAGGAAAGAGAAAACAAATAAAAATAGTAATAAATCAAGTTCATCGAATAAAAATAACAATAATAATAATGATAATGGGAAAGATATCAGAGAAGACATTGAAGGAGAATTAGATTTTTGGGAAACCATGAGATCAATTAATTATTCCAAAAATAACAAACCAGTCTCACAACACCATCCGTTACACTATAATCAGCCCTCAAATTATAAAGAGCAATTGCCATATCAGCCATCTGACTCATTTGGTATTCAAAGGTTTCCAAATATGGCTACACCATTAGCCATGATAACTAGTGATAATACTACCAATAACAATAACAGCAATAATATTAAAAATATACAAACAAATATAAACCCAGATAATAATTATGCAGGTATTTATATGGGTGCACAAGATGATGAAGATGAAGATGAAGAGGAAGAAATGGATATTGCAAATCAGTATGGTATGTATTATAGTGTTTTCGCAAATAAAGGTGGTCAAAGTGGTGTTTACAATAATTATGGTAAGGGAAATAATAATAATATTGGACCTACAGGTTTAGTTAATAGTGGCTATTTAATGCCGTTCAACCCATCCTAACTGCTTCTTAATTTCCCTTTTGTTTTTTATAGATATTAATAAGTTCTCTTGGATTTTAAGTAATTAAATTAATTATTTAAAAAGCAAATATATGTATATATAAATTACCTTGAACAACGAACAACAGGGAGTATGAATAAAAAAAATAAGAAAACGAACAAATTAGAAAAAAAAAAGATTAATAATTAAAAGTAATTCTTAGTACAATATCTTGAATTTTTCATGAAATCAACAGTACTGTCATAAACATAATCCCCATAATCAAGATATTTGAGGGCGTAATATTCAACATCTTTTTGTCCAATCCTTGAAATATCTGGTGAAACACCAGTATTTTTCTTCACGCCTCCAAGAATACCAGCAAATAGTGTGACATCAACAGCAAAGTGTATAATTCTTCCCATCTTTAAAAGCTAAAAATGGCAAATGAAATGAAAAATAATAATGTTTTTCATAACACCAACATGTTAGTCTTTTTTTCAACTAATAGTGAATGTAAATCACAAAAATAAAAGTTTCATACATACAGACATGTTTGGCTTGATTTTTCGTTTCGGTTAACAGCGTATAATAAGAAACAAAATAATAAAGTGGCTCTGACAGGATCTAAATAAAATCAACTATCATAAATACATTTATATAATATTCGGTGAGGGTGTCGGAAAATCAAATCATTCAAAATTATTTCCAGCAGTCGCCCTCAGGTTCGGTCTTTATTAAAAAGATTGTTATATAAGTTTTATTATTAAATAGGCGAATAATAAATAAATCAAACAGGTATGCTATAGATATGTATATCCCATTTTCTCTTAAAAAGAATATTCTTCACTGAAAAATCTACATTTCTCCTGCGTGGCAATTTTTTCACAATCTGCAATTAATGATGGGGGACCACACGCAAGAATCCATTTATTTGCATAATCAATTGTTTTATTAAGATTTTTATGTAATTGTGTATTTAAATCTGGTTTTTTGCCGACAACTGCAATATTTTCAAACTTTTGTTCATATACTGTAAATGAATCTGATGAAGCATTTGATAAATTCTGTAATGGTATATCTGAATTTAAACTAAATTCATCCTGAACTACTGTCAAACTATCTGTTTCTCTCTTTGAAATAAACACATTAACCCCTTGAATATTTAGCTCTTTCAAAATAAATAAGTCCTCTTCATTTCGTGTGATCCATATAAATTCTATCTTAATGTCTTTTCCTTCTGCAACAATTAAACGTTTAAAGTGTTCAAAAATTCCCAAACCCAATGAAATACCGGAACCACCACAAACAATATTTATATTATCAGCAGTTTTAAAAAAACTCTCACTTAGTGAAGATTTGAAAATTGGTTGAATTGAGTAAGTTTCAAATGGCTCAATTATGAATTTTGTCTTCTTAACAACTAAACTTGATAATAAATTACGATCCTCATAAGTTGTTGCAACAGTGTATGGATGTGATGGAAACATTAAGAAAAAGGGACTCCATTTGCTGTAGCCAATTCTAACATGGCTTCCAGGTAAATAATTTTCAGGCAATAATGTTTTAGGGAATCTGATAATAATATAATCACTGCCAGGATTTTCAATAATTTCACTCATCGTAATTTCCTTTGCATAGTAGTATTTTTTACCAAATTGTAAAATTAATAAACAAACGTTTAAAAACCATAGAAATCCCACACCTGGTCTTGCATGGAAGAATATAACGAAAACAAATGATACCAAGAAAAAATTATGATATAAATAGAAAATTTTATAGTTGAAATTTCTAACAGGTTTCCAGAAAACCATCAAAACAGTTGCTAGGATAAATATTATAAATCCAATAAAATTAACAGGCCTGAAAAGTTTAAAAAAGGTGTTATTAACTGAATACCAAATCAAAAATCCAATACTATGAATAACACCTAATAAAACAATAACTCTTGAAACCCATTTGTGTAATTGCAAAGTATTCAAGTAATTATCAATTGAAAACCATGCCGGTTCTGCTGCTAAAAAAATATCTAATGGGACCAGAGCATATGATAGTCTACCAACTCTTTTAACTACAACAGACCATTTTTCTAAATGTGGATTAATTGCACAAAGAGTTGCAATAGTTAAGACAATAATTAATATAGTAAATATTATTGGAAATTTCACCAACCTTGAATATGTAGTTGACCGCCCAGAACGACGCCAAGCTCTTTCATAAAAGTATAATGATGACGTTCTTATTAATACTAAAACAATAGATAGTGCTAGCAGAATATACCCATATTTGACATTAACTGTATGAAGACTCCCATGTCTTTTGTAAATATCCAATACAACTGTTTCCATTGTGTCCGAAACAGTTTCCATTCGTTGAATGTCGACTCAAACCACACCAATGATTTATTTACCAATTGTAAACGTCAATAAAAATGAGCATTTTCTCAAAACGGCATTTTCTCAGGAGACAACATGAATTCTCAAGGTATTTCCGGAAAGAGAGATTTAGTGAGTATTTCATGTTTTTTTTTTGTGTTTGGTACATATCATAAACAAAGAAAAACTGCTATTGAAAAAGCATATTAAAATCAGCACCATCGCCTAAAAATCAGATAATGTAAGTAATTAAAGGGTATAAAAACTTATTTTGCATACATATACACAAGGTGAAGTAATCTAAGGCATGGTGTAATTTTGCTACAATAGAAACTAGAAGGTATGTATGCTCATTTACAGTCAAATAAATAAAACCATACTATACACCTAACTGAAAATAAAACTCATCCATCCTTCTCTCCACGACTCCTTGCAACTGCAGCTGCAACTGCAACGGCTTCAACAGCGGCTTCCATTTCTGCATCACTCTGCTCTGCAGTGTTTGATAACAAACCAGCTTGAACTGCACGGACATGTCTTAACATTGTTTCCTTTTCTTCTTCATCTTCTGCATTATTAGCATCATTATTGGCGCTGTCATTACCCTCCTCCTCGTCTGCATGTCCCCCTTCAACGTCTTCCCTATCGTCAACATTGATATCATAATCGATCCCAATGTCTTCTAGGCCATTTAAATCCACAAGAACTGATTGATCTTCATATTTAGAAGTACCATCATCACGAACAGAATGCCTTGTAAACTGTGTAAGTTGTTTAAGTTGTTGATTAAGTTGGGAATGGTCATGGTGAATATTAAAAGTTTCTGAAAGCAACATACTTTCATCGAGTGTTTTACCATTATTAGACAATATCATATGTTCTTCATAGTTTGCAATATCATCATGGTTAAATTCTGTACTTTCACCAACGCCATGGTTCCCATCATTGTGTTGAATACTATTATTATCAATAGAAATATGTTGATATTCTTCTCTATGTTTTCTTTTGGTAACATAATCCAATTTATTATCTTCCAATGCTCTTTTCGCTTGAATATAAATTTTATCATTCATTAACTCATTATCGTCATCAACATTATTAGAAGCTGAAATATTTCCAGCCATATCATTATTATTTGCTTGCGCTGCATATTGTGCAATCTCTGATACTAGAGCATGTTCAGTATCAATGATCGATGATTCTTTATTATTCGTAGTATATATCTCTGTTTGACCTATGTTGGGCATTGAATTTGAACCCAATGTCATATTGATGTGATTAGAAGTTGAATATGATTTCTTCTTAATTCTGCATGAAAGACAAACTTTATGTCCTTTTTGACCAGTTGGTAATGCTATTGAACACCTATTACATAACCCTTCCTGCTCTAAAGTTAGCCTTCTAATCTTATCTTTTTCACGGCATTTTCGACACACTTTATAAACACCTTCATCAGAATTTGGGCCTGAACAATGAACGCATTTACCTTCCAGGAACCTATTTGTCTTTCTATTTCGAAGCATGCCTCGACAATGTTCACACATCACATATATTGAATCTTGTGGTAATTCAGTACCACATCTTGTACAGACACCTTCTTTATTTTTCGTTTTGACTTTCCAACGTTTTGATCTTTCTCTTTGCAATATTCGACAATGTTCACACATTTTGAACAGTTTTGGACCCATTTGTGCAAAATCTTTCTTACATCTATTACATTTGTTATTAGGAAACTTCTCTAAATTACAAATCATAGTATCGGCATAAACTGTTTGTTCTTTTTCAGTATCTTGAACTTTATCAGTTCTCATTACTTGTATCAACTCTACTGGAAAGTTCGTATTATTGACAGTCATTTTTTCACCTAATTCATTTAAAATTAAACCAAGAGATATTTATTATAATAATGATGCCTACTAAGGTGTATCAAGTTATAAAGTGGCAAAGAAATTAGTTAAAGGGAAAAGTTCAGTAATCTGGGCAATCAAAAAATTTCACAATTCCTGTTTGAGAAACTCGCAGATACGTGAGTTTTACACCTCTCTAGAAAACAAGCATCCTTTTCACAAAAACAGAAAGATTTAAACTATTACAGTCATGGAAATTACTTGTCCATATTCCAATGTTATTCTGGATATTGAAGGGACAGTCTGTCCAATTTCCTTTGTAAAAGATCAACTTTTTCCATATTTTCTGAAAGAACTACCAACCTACCTTTCGAAATATAAATTTCCATTGGATCCATCAAATGAATCAAATGATGCAATTGAAAATATTTTAACCAAGTTCGATAAAGAAATCTATCAAGATAAAGAGAAATTATTATCTCATATTCAAGAATTGGTAGCTGCCGACATCAAGGATCCAATTTTAAAACAACTACAAGGTTTTATTTGGGAAAATGGTTATACAACAGGAGAGATTTTGGCGCCCTTATTTGAAGATTCGATTGAGGCCATGAAACTTTGGTCGGCATTATGCGATGGTCTTTATATTTACAGTAGTGGTAGTGTGAAGGCGCAAAAGTTATTGTTTGGTAATGTTAAAACTGTTAATTCAAAAGGTGACATTGAATGTGCCCAAATGAACAACTTAATAACCGAATATTTTGATACCGTTAATGTTGGAAATAAAACAAAAGTCGAAAGTTATGTCAGAATACTTGAAAAAATTGGAATTACAAATGATGAACAAAAGAAAAAATGTTTGTTCTTGAGTGATAACCCATTAGAAGTTAAAGCCGCAATCGAGTCAGGAATTTCCAGCTTTATTGTTGAAAAACCAGGTAATTATCCATTAACCGAAGAAGATCGTCAACACTATAAAGTAATTAACAATTTTCGAGAACTTTTTAGCTAGTTTAATTAAAGATTAATAAGGTTCTATATATGTATACTAAAGGAAACCAAATTATGTATATAGATTAACTACATTAAAATACAAATTAGTAACAGGATGAATGATAATACACAACTATTTTCTAAAACAAGCCAACTTTATAGTAAATCTAGTCTGCATGATCTGTGAATAATAAGTTAGCTGCCATTTCTTCATTCTTATCACATGCAAAGTATACTTGGATAACAAGGTTTCTGTCGAAACCTAATTCACATAACCTAGTAATTGCTTGATTTTCATCTTCAGTAATTTGAATTTGGTATGAACCAGCACCTTCAGCCGCCTCTTCTTCATTCTGTACAGCTTCAATATAGTCAGGTGGAACACCCAGTGCAGTTGCTAATGCTTCTTGGTCACCCTCAGTTATATATCTTAAGAAAGCTTCTGGATTTGATTGAATTACTTCAGCAAGTTGTGGATTTGATGCAGCTAATTGTTGTAGAACAACTTCTGCCATTTCTGGTTGTGCTTGCAAAATATCTCTAACCTGGCTCATCATATCACCTTCACCTGTGCCCATACTTGCATCATTATCACCGGCAGCTAATTCAGCTTGATCAAATAAATTACCACTTTCTGTTGGTTGAACAGCTGTTGGTGTTTCGGTAGTTGTTGCTTGTGAAGATTCTTGTGTTGTAGAATTGTTAGCTGGTGTTGGCTCTGCTGGAAGGGGTATACCTGATAATAAATATTCAACAGCTCTATCTGGATTATTAAAAGCTGCACGCAAGGCACTTTCAACCTGTGTTCTTTCAAAACCCATTGCCATGATATTTTGAACAGCGGTTTCTCTAACACTACCTTGTGCAAAGGTGGATGCTGTAAATTCAGAAACTGGTCCAGTGGTTGCTGAAGCTGCTGCATTTTGTGTTGTAGCTGGAGTGGATTCAGTACTTGTAGCTGGAGTTTCTTCACTTTTCTTGACTGTTTCTTCAGTTTTAATCTGTTCTGGTGCCTTCTTTGCCTTTGAAATCATAAAAATAATTTGGTCCTCTTCTTTAATATTAAATGAACCAAAGGTCTTATCATTTTGTAAAATTTTTCCTGAGTAAACGAATTTAATTTGATCAACATCACAATTCTTGATGGAAGCTAATTTTTCCTTACCAGATAAAACTGTGTCTTCCAACTCTATTTCAATCGGGATCTTTTCCTTTTTAAAATCTTTAAAAGTAACCTGCATTTTCAATTTCCGAATTTGTTTAGCTTAAGACTTGAACGTGGTTAAACAAAACTGTTTTCAAATTCCTTAATAATAATTTGCCACTGGTCATTTTAGAATTGGAAAACATGAAATTTCAAAAGATAGAAACGAGCATGAATTATTTTTGGTTTCGTGGTTAAACTTGCGACAGTCAATTAAACCACTTGTTTTCTCTTTTGTTTTACTAAAGTATAAAATATAGTTATTGATTATCTAGCATATATGTCAGATTCATCTATTTTGCATAATTTTCCTCAATGGGAGAAAATTAATAAAGAATTGGAGGATGATCCGTATAGTGATAAGCTTTGGAATGACCTAGTTTCACATCATGAAAAATTAATTATTGATCATATGTCATTATTGAAATCAAGGAGGGAACTCAAGTCTTTATTATATTCAGATTTTGATAAGCTATTAACAAAGTTTCCGTATTATACTAAATATTGGAAAAAATATATAAATATAGTTAAAAACTTAGAAGGTTTACAACCTAGTGTTGAAATAATGAAACGTTCAATAGTTGTCTTTCCATACTCACTTGATCTTTGGGTTAATTATATGTTAGCAGTATTAGTCCATAAATTACAGAATGATAATGAAATTGCTAAGAGTTTCACGAATGGATCAGAAAAAATTGGATACCATTTTTTAGCACATGAGTTTTGGGATATGTATCTTAATTGGGCCCGTGGTAAATATGGTTCAAATTCAATTGATTATATTAGTATACTTTCAAAGGTTGTTGAAATACCGTTACATCAGTACGCAAAATATAATGAAGAATTTACAAAATTACGTCAGAATTTTACGATATTAGATTTAGTGAAGAAAGATAAGCTTACTAAATTCATTGATCTTAAAAACTTGAACTCAGCCAATGAAAATATTGACGATTTTATAGAAAATAATTCAGCGATGTTAATTGATGAGTATTATAATGATGTACTTTTAAATATTCAAAATAGAGCACAAGAGAGATGGAAATTTGAAAGCAAAGTTAAGATGGATTTTAGTTTGGTTTTCCCAACTAATGAGGAATTGAATGAATGGAATGCCTATTTGACTTATGAAGAGGAGTATCATAAATCAATGGGTAACTTTGAGAACAATCAGGAATTAATTTCTTTATTTGAACGTGCATTGATACCACTGTGTTTTGTAGAGCAAATATGGATCAGATATAATAGATATTTAATTCAAAACAAAGGTGAACAATTCAAGATAATTCTAAATTTTAACAAAGCATGCGATCATTTTGTACCATTAGATGAAAAAGATATTAGATATATGTATGTCAAGTACTTAGAATTGAAAGTGAAGAATATTGAAAGTTGTAAAACAATTTTTCTTTCAATGATTGAAAAGAAGCCAACAGATTGTGAGATTGTTTCCAAATATATTGAATTTTTAATTAGTCAAGAACCAGAAGATCAAAAAAAACAGTTTTTTGAGGATTTAATCAACTCTGTTCATTTGTATAACCAAAAATTACACGAAGATAACCACCAGCATAAGAAAAAGAAAAATGCAAATTTCATAAACAAAAAGTTAGAGATCAAATCAAATAATATAGTATTTTTAAATAAATTATTAAATTTTTGGACGATTGGCCAACTAGTTATTAACGTTTGTAGATACACATGGTTAGTTGAAAAGGATATAAAGCGAACAAGGGATATCTTGATGGGAGTATTTGGTACAGAAGCAGTTAAGAGTAATAAAGGATACTGGTTTTTTTTTTTCAAGTTTGAGCTGTCACAAAGAAATAAAAAGAATTTATCTAACATTATAAACCATGTTAAAACAGCAACCACTCTAAATACATCAGATATAAATTTACTAATTGACGAATACAATTCTTTTATTTTTAAAAATTTCACTGTTACAGAAATGAAAAATAATGAAAGGGATATAATTAAAAATATTCTAGAAACTGATTTTGAATCTTCGATGCATATGAAACATTTTCTAAAAATAAGATTAGCAGGAAGTTCGGATGTTGATTTGATTGATAAAAGAATAATAAAAGAAAATGGTCATCCAGCTGCATCTTGTGACGGAAGACCTGCAATCATCAATCCAATATTAATTACTGATAATCTATGTGATTCAAAGGAACCATATCGATTACCAAAGTTTAGGAATGTTGAAAAGGCAAGTTTGAATGTGAAATATATACACGAATCTTTGTAAATTATTAAATGTAAGTATAAATACTAACACGGGCTGTTGTTACTATTAAACTGCCAATTATATACTATCTGTTTGTCTACCAATGATTGTTAAATCATCTCTAACGAGCGCCTTTTCGGTACATCTGTTGTTACCGTAAATCTCTAAAATTTTTAATTTTGGACAGATTCTAGAAAATATTGCTAATACAGTATCATCAACGCTTCTAACAAATCCAATATCTAAAGATATCAAAGACGGGAATGTTATATTCCTCGATAATTTTGTAAACATTGATCTATCAATATCTTTTACACTGTTTAAATTTAATTGGGCTAGAGTATTCTTTGAGTGTGACAGCAACTTATAAATAGATTTCTCAGTTAAAGTAAAACATCTTTCGAGATTTATTTCTGTTAAACCACTATTAATATCCCAATTAGTGAATAAACCACCCAGCCCATCATCGTCAATTTGATCTAGTTCTGATAAAGATAATTTTGTTAAATTTGCTCCGAACAATTTAATACCTTCAGTTAATACTCTGTTTGTTAATCCTGAACATTTATCCAAATTAAGCAACACTAAAGTTTCACAGTTCACTGCCATTAAATTTATAATTAATTCATCATCAATTAAATTTTCATGGTGGGGTGAAGAAATTTCAAGATTTTTTAAATGTGTAAGAAAATGTGGTAATAAATCATACACAGGTTTTGAGTTTAAACCATCTAATCTTGATAAGGTTAAAGATTCTAAGTTACTTCCACAATTCTCAAGTAAAGTGACTAAGGAATCGTTTGAAAATCTATGTGTATTTTTCAAGTGGAAATGTTTTAATTGCTTACCAACAACACTTTCAAAAAACATTTGCCAGGTATCATCATTGATTAAAAATGGTCCATTGAGTGAAAGAGATTTCAAATTTAAAAGTTTCTGTCCAAAATATTTCAGATTATCATTATGTAATTGTCCACACATATTCAAGGTTAAGGATTCTAATTTTTGGCAATAGGCAGGGATTTTATTAAGTGAAATTTTGTCAATTTTTGAACAATCCCAAAATTCCAATTCCTTTGCATCATTATCAAGAAAAAGGCCAATAGTTTTGTTGTTTAAACTTCTATTTTTAGCAAGAATTCTACATATTTTCATTTTATTATGTGCACCAATATCACCTAAAAGTTCAACATCATTGATATTCTCGGTAATAATGTTAATACAAAAGTCTTGTAAGGAAGGTAACTTGAATTGCTTCTTATCTAACAAAGCAGCAGCAATTCTCTTTCTTCTCTTTCTTGCTTCAATTTCGAGTTTTTTTTGTAATCTATCTCTTCTGATTTGAATCTTTGTACACGAGGGACATAAATAACCAATTCGTCCGTTTTTTTCCAATTTTTTTGAATACACCGAAACCTCGAAATGTTGATCACATTCTAAACAATAAATATCTGAACTACCAACAGATGTGGAATCCTTTTTTCTACGTTTAGCATCGCTATCAACTGCATGGTCATTATCAGAATCAATTTCTTCTTCATCTGAATCAAGGGCAAAGCTTATTGGAGCATTCAAGTTTTCTGTATTCTGGGCAATATTTTCATCATTTGAAGATGGTAAAACATCAATTTGTGCGGTATTTTCACGTTCTTGTTCTTTTTGAGTCCGTTCATACCTTAATCTAATTTCTTCAGCATTAATACCTTGTTCACGCAAAAATGAGGTCAAAGCACTAGATGGGCCTTTCACACCACCATCGTCAGCACTACTATTTTGGCCCTGTGCCTTTCTTCTTCTGTACGACATTTGTCAGTGTTTTTCACCCAGTAATAATTACTTTTAGAGAAAAAACGTGATCCAGACACGTAAAATGTACATGATTGAAATCAAAAATGCAAATTCATGTTATCAGTCGGGGGCGGTGCAAAAAACGTCGACCGACGCCGGTTTTCCGATAAGAAACAACAGCTTGATTTGTAGCCTTCCCACGGAGAAGAAAGTGGTCGGGCACCCGATTTGCTTGTTTACTCTGGGCTTTTCCTGATTCTTTCAACCTCTTAGATTTCAAACAAAAAGAAGCACAGAAAACGTTCTGCCGGGTGGACCAACGCTAGAAAGTAATTTGGGACAGGAAAATTTGCTCTTGGAGATGGATTATATCAGAAAGTGCATTTGCTATTGTCTTCAGGTTTTTCACATTTAGAATTGTAAATTTATTAGATACGTTGTCAATTAAACATTTCATTTTAATATATTGCATTTTGTTGATTTTGACCCTTATTATTATTAATATAATCCACGTATATCCATACTTGTTTATACGCATTAGGTTTTTTTATAATCTGACATTTAAGATTGTATCCATTATAGACACTTAACATACTATGTCAAATTTGATTCAAAAAACTTTGAAACGTTATGGGCCGTTCTATCTATATTTTTTGGCGTTTCTACTATCAGTGACTGCATGCTTATCACTGGGAATATTGACATTGTTTTCTGTATTTGCTGATCCATTACAGAAAATTCTGGGATATACACAATCAACGATCAACAAAACAATTATATTTCAAGTTTTGGGATTGAATATTTTTACTCCCTTAAGTGGTTATATTGCTGATGCAAAAGGGATATGGATACTACCAATTATTGCATTTTTTGGTTATTTCCTAGGTTTTAACTTAATTATTTTAGTTGTCAAAAATCAGATGCATAGATATTATATTTATTTGAGCTTTTTTATTTTAGGTTGTTCTCATGTTTCATTTTTATTTGGTTGTTTATTGAATTCTGCTAAATCGTTGGGTAAATATTATAGAACTTTAGCTATTAGTACACCAAATATGATGATTGCATTTTCTTCATTTATTGAGATCCAAATTCTTGCAATATATTTTGTTCCAACTGACGATTCAATAGTTGAAATTAGTAAGAATTTCATTAGTATTTTGAGATTTTTCCTTGCATTACTAGTGTCATCAACATTTATTTTATTTTTAGGTTGTAAGATTACCTCTATCACTGAATTTTATGAATTTGATTATAATGAACCATCATCTTCAATCCATGAAGAATTTTTGAACTTTGAAACTTCTCCACTATTAGGTGGTGCAGCAACTGTTTTACATCATACCAATAGTAGTGAATCTATCATTGGTTCACCAAGATCTTGGTACATGGAAGAAGAATCTCCAATTTTAAATTTAGATGATGAACTGTCTGTATTATCATCACCATCTTCATCAACATTATTATATTCAACAGCCGGCACAGGCAGTGCATCATCATACAAGAATAAAGTTTATAAATTTTTATTTGATCCACTAATGTATCCATTAATGATTTGTTGTTTGATGTCAATCGGCGCAACAGAATTTTTTATATCTAATTTAGGTGCAATATTAACTAATTTAAACTCATCAAAAAATTTAGATAATGATTTACAACTGTTATCAGTTTCCTCAACCATTACTAGATTTTTAATTATGATATTCACAGATTTTATTTGCACAACGTTTCAAATTTCTAGAATCACAATTTTTACAGTAGCTGTTTTAATTTGTGGATCTTCACACATTTATTTATCAAGCATACCAATTACAACAATCAACTTCTCAATTGTGATTATTTTAAATGCAATTTTAAACTCTGCTGTATTTACTTTATTCCCTGCAATTTTGGCAAGTATATACGGTATAGAAATTTTGGGTACAACATGGGGAATATGTTCAAGTTCAAGTATAATTGGAAACATGTTTTTGAATATAATGTACTCAATGGATTTTAGTTCGAATTGTGTTTCAAATATGACTGATAAATTGGTCATTTGTTCAACATTAACATTTTTCACAAGCGGTTTACTACTATTATTTTTTGGTCTTGTTGTTTTTTGGCTTAGACATAGATACTTGCATAGAGCAGCTATTTTCTTTTAATATATATTCTTTTAATCGTATAAAGTTTTTGTATATTGCATTTCTAAAAAAAGTCATTCAAAAAATTATTCTCACAAAATTATCACAATAAAAATTCTCAAAATCGATAATGCTCATCTTTTATTTATCCTGATTTAACTTTAAGCCCTACATTTTCTTATCAAGGTTTTACCTTAGAAGCACAACACCCACGATGGAAGAACCAACTCACGAGCAAATGATTAATACATATCGAGCTGATAGTGAAATCAGTATTCAATCAAATATTCAACCAATTATAACGGCAAGTACAGTGGCGAATACAATGTCAACCAGTGCCTCCATTCTCCGTATAAATGCTGCTCTACCTGTTAATAATATTAATAGTGCACAGTGTGAAAATGCTGATGGATCTTTATCCACAATAGAGCCAAGTGTTAATAATCTAGAGCAGATGTCTGTTCATTCAAACCACAACGATTATGATGATAATAATAGTAATACTAATATCAATACAGATAATAGTGATAACAATAACCATGATAACCATAATAATGAAATCGCTCTCATAACTACCGCCACTATCAACAACAATGGTTCAAATGGGCCACTTATGTGGCAAAATGATAGTGATGTAAAAACATGTTCTAGTTGTTCAAGTAAATTTACATTCTTCAATAGGAAACATCATTGCAGAAAATGTGGCAAAATATATTGCAACTCTTGTTGTCATAAATATTGTACATATATTCCAGGTTCGATGGTTATTGAATCAAACGAAAATGGTGGAAATAGAATAATCAATGATTCGTATAAATATTTTGAATTTAGAACATGTAATTCATGTTATGATGAATTATTAATGTTAAAGGAAGCATTAGGCATGGCTACTGAAGCAGACCATGTTGAAACAGACGATGATGATAACAATGAAGATGAAGAAACAGAAGGTCTTTCAATATCAAATACTGATAATATCGGCAGTAGAAGAATTAAGAGAAGAGGGATGATACGAGAAGTGAGTGAAAGTACGGTTGGTACAGGAACAATAACTGAAGAAGATGTTAATGTCATCAAACATTCCCAACCAAGGGAAATCACTGTCGAAGTTAACCAGTCTACAAATGAGGATATGGATGAATGTCCTGTTTGTGGAACTGATATGAAAAGCCTGATTGAATCTGACAAAGAGGATCACATCAATGCGTGTCTTCAAGAACAAGAGTTCGGCTCTCCAACAGCTGCTGGTGGTACTATGAAGAGGGAGACAAATCGGATGTTGGTATACACCATTCCTGCTACTGCCGGGCCTACCACACTCACCATCAACGATGACAACGAGTGTGTTATCTGTCTTGACGACTTCCATCCAGGCGATAAAGTGGCACGCCTGGAGTGCCTTTGTTGTTTTCACTACAACTGCATTACCGACTGGATAAAGAAGAAAGGATTTTGTGAATGTCCGGTACACTCCCTTCATCAGGGGTAATTTGAACAAAGCTCGAAATACAAAAGATGCGTACGCGTTAAAAAGTTATCCATCACATTTCCCAACGCGGCAATTTGGCTTGAAATGTACGTTTTAGGAAATTGCTGGTGTTGCTTTTTACATTGTCTCGTGCAATTTCTATTGTCCTGAGAACACTCCTTTAAGACAAGGGATTCAACGGTTCAGAATCAGCAGGGGGGATTCTTTTTGGTAAATTTTTCTGTTGTCTGTCTTGGTTATCCAGTTTTTCTTTTAATTGGTGTTTTCTTATGGTATTTGATTCTCTTGTTTTCACTATTTATACCATCTTCCTTACTTCTGCCCGAACATGCTCTCTAGGAACAAAAACAAGAACAAACTAAACCAGGAATCTTTGTGGTTAGATGAAAATAACTCTATTTCAGCCACTAAAATAGCTTCACGAGTGATTCAAAATGAAGGATTCCAAGTTAAGTTATTCAAATTAATGCAACATTTCGATAGTAGCACTACTAGCAGCAGTAGTAAAAAGAAAAACATCTCAACATTAAAAATCTCAAAACCAATGTCTTTTACTCATGTTTCTCATGTCGATACAGAATACAACTTTGGGATTAACGACTCATTTAATAATGTCAACACTGAAGTATTTGACAACTTACTTCCTGTAAGAATAGCACCATCAATTAATAGAAGATCTGTTTCTACATCAGTTGCTTCACTACGCCAAAATAACGATATATCGTACCAATCAACTTTGGATCCAACTAATATTAAAGCAGTTTCATCTTACAGAACATCCCCAACTCCCGTTAAACCACCATTAAATTTAAGCAGCCATAAAAGATCAAGCTCTTGTGCCACTTCTTTCAATGTTTCATCATCCCAATATTCTGGAGATTCTACAATCACTCCATCAAATAGTTTTCGTATGAGTTTGAATTCTGAAACTTCATTAAATTCCCCAATCACTACAAACTCTTCCTCTAACGAATTTACAAAATTACAAATATTACCATGTATACCACAAAACCAAAATGAAAATGATAATTTTAATGAAAATTCTACGAGAGATTATGATGATAATAATGATGACTTACTTTATGTCTCATCTGGCTTGAATGATAAATTTAAGTCTATACCAACTGCCCCACCACCACCGCCAACAAAAATTGCACCAGCTGAAACATTAAAATCAATCATTCAAAGTCGTGAAGAAATAGAAATTGCAACAGATTCCGATGACGATGACGATATAGACGAAAGCGAAATTAATGGAGTTAGTAATCTTAAAAAAATATCGAAATTTAGATTATCTAAAAACATCGAATCAATTACAAATGAAATTCAAGTGCAACTAGGTAAAAAATTTGATAATAACGTGATCATGACTCAAAAATGTAGAAATTCAATTATCCAATTATTAAAGGATGATGATATTAGTAATACTGATTTTGATAGTGGTCGCAATGAAGAATTTTTAATGAATCTACTAGATAAAACTCAACTATCACTACATCAATCAATACCAAAACTAAATCACAGAGATACAAATGTTTTGATGTCAGATATTAAGGAGGAGGAAGAAGAAGAAGAAGAAGAAGAAGGAGAAGGAGCAGGAGAAGACGACGAGAAAGATCAAATCAATGGAGATATTACTTCGATCATGGATTCACTTAATTTTGGTGATAATGATTCTATAATAGATACTACCTTTAATCTTGAACAAGGTGATAATGATTTTTTTGGTGATTTACAAATATCAGATTCATTATCACTAGATATCGAAGATGTATAAATAGATTGTTTTAAATCTACTTCCCACCCCCTTTTTTTCCTTGCTCTTTTTTTATTTCTTTTTCTTTGTCATTTCTATCTTGTTGTATTTTTATTGTTCATAGTATTTATTTTTTGTGTAAAATAAATGCATTAAACTGGTTTATAAATCATTGATGATAACTCCATCAATACTGGTAATTTTTAAATCCGAATTGATTTATTTTCCAACGCGCTAATGAATCTAATTTGATAAATTACATGATTATTAGATCCATAATAACTTCTTAAATATCAATTTTATTTTTAAACAATGACGAAGCTAGCACAAAATATAGCCATATTGTACAATGACTATATGGAATCATATAACAATTTATTAAAAAAACTAAAAGAATCGGAATTATCAATACTAAAATCCATGTTAAATTTTAGACTGACTGAAAGAGATGAAATTAAATTTGCACTATTTGAAAATAAAAGATTAAGCATGTGTTGTGTTAATATTGTAAATGTGGGCACCGAGGAGGAGGAAATTAAATTAGATGTTAAATTTTGTCCTAAAAAGAAAACTTGTGCCTTGAGTGAAAAAAAAGATTCTGTGGATATGGAAGAAAAAAACAGTAAAGATGGATTACACAATCGACATAACAAATATAAATCAACTAAAACAATAATTGAAGTAGAAGAGAAAGATGAACTGAAAGTAATAAATCCTATTAAGTTTATTCATGGTGGATTTTCACCATCATCGTTTAGAAATTGCCAACATGATTTAGATATACTTATGGTTGAGGTTGTTAATGTGATTAATAAAAAACGTAAAATTTTAAAGCTGTTAAATGAATATGAAGAAAAAGGGGTAAAAATTAAAACCTAAATTTAAATGAAACAATATTCAAGTATGCAGTTATTATATAAATTTACATATTTGTTTTTTTTTTTTTTTTTTTTTTTTTTTTTTATTTTTATTTATTTTTATTATTTATTTTATTCACAATTTTATCAAAATCACCATTCAAAGAAAAAAATATTTAAAAAAAACCAATTAAAAAAAAAGATTTTTT